>APFE030918806.1:25865-60814 GCA_000404065.3 Pinus taeda
AACTTCTTACCTCTTTCACTTGGTGTGCAAGTGCTTGAAGATGCACTTGAACTTCCTCCTTGTGGTGTGCTTGGAGAAGCACTCTCATTTATCCTCAATGGTGTTCCTTGCTGTCCTTGTGTTGGCACTGCTGTTTGGGGATGCATTTCAGCCACTTCCTCATCATCTTCATCATGAGACAAACAATTTTTAACATTCACTGTTTTCTCTATGCTTCCATCCCAAGCTTCCTCTTCAATGAATTGAACATCTCTGATGATGAAAAACTTCTTGGTAGATGGGATATACAACCTGTAGGCTTTGGATTTCTCACTGTATCCAATGAAAAGACATTTCTCCCCTTTGCTGTCCAACTTCTTCCTTCGCTGATCTGGAATGTGTGCATAGGCCACACATCCAAAAACTCTCATGTGGGTGACTCCTTGCTTTCTCCCACTCCATGCTTCTTCTGGAACCTTGTTCATCATTGCTTTTGTAGGACACCTGTTCAGAATATATGTTGCACAATTTATAGCTTCAGCCCAATAACCATTTGGCAAATGCTTTGCCTTCAACATGCTTCTCGCCATATCCATGATGGTCCTGTTCTTCCTTTCAGCAACTCCATTTTGCTGTGGGGTGTACCTTGCTGTAAATTGCTTGTGAATTCCATTCTCTCTACAAAACCGTAGGAATTCTTTGGAGATATACTCTCCTCCTCTATCAGTTCTAAGAACTTTAATATGCAGCCCGCTTTGGTTCTCCACAAGTGCTTTGAAATTTTGGAATTTCTCAAACACTTCACTTTTGTTCTTTAGAAAGTAAATCCAAGTCTTTCTTGTAAAATCATCAATAAAGGTTAGGAAATATTGGTTACCTGCTAATGATGGGGTTTGCATCGGTCCACATACATCTGAGTGGATGATCTCTAAGGGTGCCTTTGCCCTTATGCTTTTACCTGATGGAAAACTTTCTCTATGTTGTTTTCCCAAAATGCAACCTTCACATAGGCTGTCCGTTTTCTCTATCAATGGTAATCCTTTCACCATTCCTTTTCTGCTTAACAAGTTTAGACCTCCAAAATTGAGATGTCCAAATCTCAAGTGCCACAACCAATTTTCATCTTTTGGCACGCTTTGGAAGGCCTCTTAGGTAACTGCTGCAATTTCATTTTTGTTTTTCAAATCTGCCCTGATCCTGAGAGGGAACATCCTGTTCCTTGTCATCTTCACTTCAGCAATGCATCGTTTTCTGGGTGGTATATCCATGATGGTACACACATCATTCACAAAGTAAACATTGTAACCCTTTTGAACAAGCTGTCCAATACTCAAGAGGTTACACCTCATTCCAGGGACATAATAGACATCTGCTATGGTTTTCCTTTCACCTTGCTTTGTAAATATTTTTACCTCCCCTTTTCCCATAACAGACACTTTGCTATCAGTTCCTAGTGTGACCTCTGATTTCATATTTTTATCTAGGGCAGAAAAGAGAGCTATATTTCTTGTCATATGGTTGCTACAACCTGAGTCTAAAAACCAAATGTCTTCACTATTTGTTTCAGCCATGTTACAAGCTAACAACACATTAGTTTGGCTGATGTTTTCTCTAGTAACATTTGCATTTTGTCTATTACTCATATCATGTTGCTTCTTCCTACATTCACTTGCATAATGCCCATATTTTTTACAATAATAGCATTGTACATTGGATTTTTCATACCTTTGTCCTTAAGCATGATGTTGTTCTCTTTGTTGACTGCTGCCTTGGCCTTGGTTCTGATTTGGATTGCTGCCTCTTCCTTCAACATTTGCTGCGCTGCTTCTTCCACCTCTGTTCTGGCTTTTGCCTCTTCCTTTCTTGTTTCCTCTGCCTTGACCTCTTCCTCTTCCAAAGGACATCTGGGTCTTGAAGGCTTGCTCTAGAGATGAGTTTTCATTTCTACTCAACCTCTGGTCATGTGTTATCAGTGATGCATGGAGTTCATCAACTGAAAAGTTTGAGAGATCCTTTGTCTCTTCTATGGTGGTGACAATCACATCAAACTTTGAGGGTAGGACCCTCAAAAGTTTCTCCACAATCATCTTTTCTTCAAGAACTTCTCCATGAGTCCTCATCTGTGTGACCAAACCAATCACATGTGTGAAGAATGAGTCAATATTGTCTAACTCTTTCATGTTCATATTCTCAAAATCTTTTCTCAACAATTGTAGTTTTGCTGTCTTCACTTTCTCCATGCCTTGATAGGCTGTCTTGAGAGTTTGCCATGCTTCTTTGAATGTCTTAGCTGCTGCTATCCTTGGAAACACACTCTGGTCCACTGCTTGATACAAAAATACAAGGGCTTTTGAGTCCTTCTTCCTATTACTCTTCAACAGATCTTTCTCTGCCTGAGTTAATCTGTTAAACTCATTTTCATCTGCTGGTTCTTCAAAACCATCTTGAACTAATTCCCATAAATTTTGACAGGCAAACAGGGCTCTCATGGTTATTGCCCAATAGTCATAATTTTTCCCATTGAACTGTGGGAGTTGAGGATTAAACATACCCATGTTGGCGTTGGTGCTGGCCATTCTGGTGCTGGCCATTCTAGCACTCTCAACTATGATTCAAATAACTGACTGTGTTTTGTTTTGTTTTTTTAAATACTCACTGTTTCTTCAGCAGTGACACAAGAAACTAGTTTGAGAAATACCTGGATCCTTTTCACTGAGTCTTCACTTTGCTGGAGAAGTTTTACTGCTGCAACAAAAGGAACCTTCCTTCAGTTTCTTTACACCTTCAAAGAGCCTGGATCTGCTCTAATACCACTGTTGGAGATTTTTCTGGTAAAATTCCAAAAACAAAAAATTAACTGAATATAGAGCAATGCTCTGTTTTTCTCCTCAGGATCTTTTGCACAGGGAAGCAAATAAAATTTCTGAGAACAGAGATTTTTCACACCAATAAAACCTTTATATTCATTAATAAAAAGCCTGATACATATTTCTTCCTCTTTCTCAGAGGGATTCACCAAGAACTTTCACCAAAAACAAAATTACCCTGCCTCTTTTACAAATGATTTTTACATTGCTGTTTAAAATCTTCATTCATTGCTATGTGAAAAGTTTTTACATTTACTGCTGTAGAATAAAAATTCTTACATAGGTTTACTGCTGTAAAAGAAATTCTTTCACATTCACCCCTGTGTGAAATTCTTCATTACATTCGAAATGTTGGGTTTTCACATTTCATATTCAAATAAAAAAATTACATTGCAATCCCATTTGTTTCAACAAACTACAAACACCTGTGAAAGAGAATTCCAAATATTCATTTCTTGCCGCAAGTCTTTCTACATTTTCCGCACTGCTATGCTCCCCTAGTTATTTCCGCACTGCTGTGCTCCCCTCGTTTTTCATTCCTCGCTGCTACGAACAATACTTCTTCTCCTCCCAGTCTTTCTACATTTTCCGCATTGCTGTGCTCCCCTAGTTATTTCTGCACTGCTGTGTTCCCATGGGTTTTCATTCCTCGATGCTACGAACAGTACTTCTTCTCCTCCCACGTGGAATTATAATGAAAAAACAAAAAAAACATATTCCCCTGGGTTTTCATTCCTCGCTGCTACGAACAGTACTTCTTCTCCTCCCACGTGTAATTACAATGAACAAACAAAAAAAACATTATATATATTGTTTGACTTTTGCCCATACTTCCGTAGTAAAAAAAACAATAAAATTAAAACTATTACCTACTTTCTATCCACCATCCTATATATCATTAATTACATTAATAACGGTCAAAAATAAAACTTTTACTTCAAGTCAAATATTAAATTGCTCCTGGTGTAGCCCTGTGGTAAAAAATAAAACTTTTACGTCAAGTCAAATATTAAATTGCTCCTGGTGTAGCCCTGTACGTGACCATTGCTTTAATCGAATGGTTGTGATCAATTCCCCGAAGGCCCCATTTACTCGAACTTTACTTTCCGGGGATGGGTGGTTTTGGAGTTGTACACTGAACGCGTGGCAGCAAATTGGGGTGTTCGGAAGCCCTCTGACAAATACAACTTTTGCGTGAAAGCAATGCGGGGAAGATACCGGTGGTTTTGTGTTACCGTTTAATGCTCCCGTACAACTTTTGCGTGAAAGCAATGCAGGGAAGATACCGGTGGTTTTGTGTTACCGTTTAATGCTCCCGCACGGCAGGTGAAATTAATGTTTCAACAACCATCGCACTTTTACACAGTCGATTTTCGCGGAGGTAGGCACGCACGCCCGGTCGCCCAATGATCGCAAGGCGTTACACTTTCAGGGCCGTTGCCCATTTTAATCTAGGGTTTAAACTATGAAAAGTCCTTTTTAATTTTTAACCGACATTCACCAAGTGCGCCCTTCCGGTCATCCTGCAGTCACGGTGGTATAAAAAACATGGGGATTAGTTGACATGAAATGGCCAAGCACTGAGCTACTTGGCCGATATGTAATAATCGAAATTGCCCATTTTACTCTAGGGTTTAAACTGTGAACAAGCCTTTTTAACTTCAACCGGTATTCACCAAGTGCGCCCTTCCGATCATCCTGCAGTCACGGTGTTATAAAAAACACGGGGATCAGTTGACATGAAATAGCCAGGCACTTAGCTACTTGGCCGACATGTAATAATCGACATCGCATGTGTCTATTCATGATAATGACAGGGCGAACAGTGGGCAGTACTACAAAACTGGAGGTATTGGTTGCTTCACTAAAACTGTTTGACAGGTTTTAGCTATGTGTGTGCTCTATTTGCCTTATAAAACCGATCTTCCCATTGGGGAACCATACCCAGGTGTTGATTGCCCATTTTTGAATATTCTTCATAAAACTACCATCCCCATCAATATCAACCACAGTCACTTCAGGATTTCCAACAGCTGCTCTGACTGCTACAGGCAAACCAAAGGCCATGGCACCAAGACCACCTGAAGTCGGCCACTGGCGGGGCCAGTCATATTTAAACCACTGAGCAGACCACATCTGATGTTGATCCACTCCTTTTTTTTGATGGTTGTCGGCCAAGTGGGAGGTTGCTTCCATGTGATTTCATTTCATAATTTATAATTTATTTTCATAAGGGGATGTAGGCGATTAATCAAAATATCATATTGTTGGTTTGACTTAACCTTTCGTTACCGATTCAAATCTGGAAATCAGACTGGGAGTCTCTCATATTTAAAAATAATTATGAGATAGCGAAATTGCATGGTTTGGATCTAAAATCAAATTGGAACACAATAAGGGTAAATAAAGAATCTGATTTTATATTAGCCATTGTGCTTGCATTGGCCACGCTTCGAATTTGACGGTAAAAAACAATATTCTCCCACTAATTTGACGTTTATAAGAATATGCCAACCGAGATTCAAAATTTAACGTGTTGAAAGTCACAAATTTAAAATAATACTTCCATGTAGATGTGGGTACGGAGCCCAAATGTATTTGCCAAGTTATTGAAATTTTAACATGCAAAAAATGTGGGAATTTAAGTGCGGATATATCTCCGCTTTCATAAAGAAATTCAATGGCATGTTGATGGGGAATTCCCTCTTCAAAATTTTGCTCAAGTTAGATGCCATTTTGTCTTCTCATCTTCGAGTTGGTCCATCCCAGCATAGAAATATGGTTTGTGTTTCTTTTTTTCTCATTAAATAGTTTAGCGTTTGCGGTGCAAGTTGCATATCTGCATGTGGTTGCTTGTTTTATCCAATCTTTGTGGGATCTATGTCATCTATGTCAATGTGAACAATGTTTGCACAACTTGAAAATGATTCCAATTTCCTAGTTACCTTTAAAAAGTCCCATGCATGCCGAGCATCCTTAAACATTTCTCATGAGATCCCAAAAGCCCATTAAATAATTGCCCACTGGAATGCATGTATGATCTACAAATTCCCTGAGTTCCCTAGTAGCTTTGAGGCAACCCCCACCAACATCTAGGTCAGGCTTTTTAGAGTTAAACACCAAGCACAATATCTGCTCTAACTGAGAAATATGTGAGGCTTTGGGAATCTATTAATATAGGTATGAATTTTTATTGCCTCTTTCCAATTTGGAATAGTTATCTTCTGCTAAACATCCTTTGGGATATCACCTAAAACAAGTCCTCACCTCCTAGATGTTGCAAGATAAAATGCCTCTCTAATGACTCGAGGGATATCATTAACATCCAAGATCAAGTAATTGTGCTTTGTCACCTCCACAACTAGAGTTTCTTGAAAGGCATATATCCCTATCACTCTCTGAGGTACTTGACCAGTAATAGCATTCAAATGAATGTTGTCAAGTAATGCATCTACAAGCCCACTTACCAAGTTGGTGGCACCACGACTAGAAGTTGCAATGCAAACACCAACCTTTCCAGTAGACCTGGCATACCCCTCTGCTACAAATACTTCTCCTAGACATTTTTGATGATCTTGGATCGAATAAGTGCTTGGTGAATTTCCATAGATACAACTCTAGGGTAGGCAAAAGCATCTTCAATAGCCTCCTGCTCTAAAGCTCTACAATGACATCTACACCTTTTCTTGGTTCATTATGTGCATAAGGTGAGGTGAATGAGCTTAGAAGAATCTTGAGAGATGTTTGCGATGGAACCTTCAATTCCAATGCAGATTCACTCCATTCTTGTAATGTGCTTTTATGCTCTCAACAATTAGAGACAATTTTATCGGCCTGAAGCCAAAGATCTCTTTTTGCACGATTTTCTCCCTCGTGACTAACCCTAACTTGCACCAAAACCTTTTAAAAGGATTGGGTGTTCTCTGTTGGCACACAATGAGGTCCCACAAAAGTTGGACTTAATTTCAAACTAGCCATTGCCATGGCTAGGTATGCCAAAAGACTTGAGGCCTTGCGTTAGAAGTCAACTCTAAAAATCTTCTTGGTGGCCTTGACTGGACCTCTTTAGACCAAAGAAAATATTTAGATAGTTTTCTCAAAATGAATAGTTTAACTAATAGAGAAAATGGTCATTTTTCAAGCATTTTCCTAAAAATCTAGTAAAGAATTTAAAAGAATTATATGTTTAAATTGTTTATTTTGTGAAGTTTCAACCTCTCCTAATTCTTTTAGGTGTTGAATTTATTCATACATTCAAATGTGCATTTTAAACAATAAGAAATTACAATATTGTTTAGAGTCTCTCTTCTCTCTCTCTCTCTCTCTCTCTATATATATATATATAATATATATAGTTTTTAATCATTGTATTGAGGCTTCTGTGATCCATATAAGAATTTTTGAGAAAAGTTTTTTGCGATAATCACATCAAAATTCATTTGCTGACGCGTTTTGAACTAACAAGTGTGGTTCATTTCCAGGACAAGATGAAGAATCAGATCATGGTAACCAGTGAAATAGAGAGACCGACCATTCAAACGGTTAGAAAACGACTAATTTTTACCTAAAGAAACGACTATATTTGACTGGGCTTCAATAGCAAAAGACCAGTCTTTTTTTGTTGAAGCCCATTCGAATGTAGTTGTTTCTTTAGGTGAAAAATAACCATTTTCTAGGTGTTTGAATGGTCAGTCTCTCTATTTAACTAGTTACCATGATCTGATTCTTCATCCTGTCCTAACGATGAACCACACTTGCTGATTCGAAAGGCGTTGACAAATGAATTTTGATGTGATAATGGCCGAAAACTTTTCTCAAAATTTTTTAATCAATTAAGTGTATTTTAGTTGGTTGAGAAAATTTTAATAATAACTTTCCTACCAATATTCAGTTCTCATTGTGACTTAATACCGAAAAAAAGTTATATATATATATATATATATATATATGTTAAAAACATATCATGAATTGAAAATTAAATTTTCATATACTTTCAAAATATATCATGAATTGAAGATTAAATTTTCATAAAAATTGAATCTTATCTAATATTTTTTTCTTTTTACCATTAAATTTAATTCTTTTAAATAAAAGATTTATTCTCATTCGAAACTTATAATTATTAAATGTTTAATTTAATTTACTAAAAAGCAAAATTATTTAAATTTTACTCTTCCAAAATTATGTCCCCCTTCTTTAAAAAAAATGATAAAAAATTCAACTTTGCACATCTCCGAAAGAAACGCTCCTAAGTCTTAATTTATGAATTCGCTTAGGAAACCACCAATACACTATGATTCATATTCATATAATTGATATAACACTTTCACCTTGGATTGATATAACACTAAATTAAATCTACCTTAATACTTTCACCTTGGATTGATATAACACTAAGTTAAAGCTACCATTGATATAAGTGTGAGCTAAACTTTTATGTTTTTCAAATATTTTTGTCCTTTTAGTTTTAACTCTTCAATTGATTAATGGGGAGTAAGAATTGCATGAATCTCGCATTAGTTAATGTCAATTTTCATATCTTCTTCTTTTTACATTAATTGTGATACAAATTAAATTAAAAAGTGTAATTTAACACTCTCTTTCTATATATTAGTATATATTTTAATAATTTTAGTTTGAAATCTTGTAGGTATTTTAGTTTGAAATCTTGTATCTTTTATATCCATTTGATTTTATTATTTATTTTAATTTCAAATTCAACCAATATTCTAATTATTTTTACATTTTAAGAATTGGTATAGAAATATGTAAGTATGCAAAATACTCCTTATATAGATGAACATAAATTATTTAATAAAACAAGTTAAATAGTATTAAAACTAAATATATTAGCTAGGAATTGTCAAATAGTTACAAGAATTATATATTAGTTTAGTCTCTTAGTTTTCAATGAACACTTGTCACAATTTCCCCGATCGGGATGCGAGACAACTCATTGTCCATCTCGGTACTCTCATCATGTGTGAAATGATCGTTGAAAGGGTTGGAGGGCGGCTCAAACCTCGCCCTCGCA
Organism: Pinus taeda; assembly: GCA_000404065.3. NCBI lineage: Eukaryota > Viridiplantae > Streptophyta > Pinopsida > Pinales > Pinaceae > Pinus > Pinus taeda. The sequence goes on from APFE030918806.1 coordinate 34,746, forward strand.
TGCATGATCAGGTATGTGGGGTGGTTGCACGCATGGGATGTGTTAATGGCAATGAGATGAGTTATGGGGTTCTTAATCTCCAGGTGGGGAGGGCTCAACGTCCCATGCATGCATTTGTCTTGTGTTGGGGTTCAAATCCTATAGGCAAGCATAGGTTCTTGGCTATCAATCTCTTCTCTGCAAGGAAGGCCAGGCAGTTCTACTCCCGGGACACGATTGGTCCTGTCTAGTTCATGGATTTTGCAGTTGCATATGTTCTTCTCCTTTTCTCTCCTCTTCGATCGCGGTCTGCTCAATTTTATGATGTCTCTCGAAATCTTAATGATAACCTCTGCAATTCGATTCTCGTGAGAACTGGAACTCGTTGTGTGGAAAATGGGAAATTTTTTGTGGTTTTGTCATTTGTAATGTTTGTTATTTCTATGTTGGTATCCATTTTCTTTGGCATTCTACTGTCTCAAATGGGAATGTACGGGATATTTCTCGCTTGTAGTCTTATGTTGGAGGAATGTATGTTCGTCAGTGCTGGTTGTATCTTTGAATTGAGATCCCTGAGCATGGGAATGAGCTTAAACTCTTTCCATTTGATTTTCTAGTCGAAAAACTTATTTAATTAGTGGAAAAACTCTACATGTCAACTGTGGGATTTGTTCAACCATTTTGAGGTTCCATACAACCATAATGACCTAGTTTCAATGACTACTTTTGATATGTGTGCTATTTTACTACTTGTTAACTCTCTCTTTACATAATTGCTTTAAGTGAAAAAGTCAATTTCAATTCCTACTTCAGTTTCTTTCTATTTTGATTTTAATTCAAATTCCAATTTTTATTTCATTTTCAATATATATATATTTTTCCCCAAGAAAAAATGAACTCTTTATAAGTAAATAACAAGTTACATTGTAGATGCATCGCAACATTCAAAAATCAAATTGCGAATCCACCATACGCAGAAAGTGAAAATGGCAGCATATTAAGAAAAAGTGTAAATGCACTTGCTCAATACTGATAATCCATGTAAAACTTAGAAAACGAGAGATCAAAAATTGGGTCTCTCCAAACAGTCATACAAAACAACCCATAATCAGAAACCAGATGAAGTGTTTAACCTAAATCCATTAGTCCAATATAGACATAATTATATAAACTTAAAAGAGTGTGAGTTACCAAACGACAAGATAGTCTCAAAAATGCCAAGATGTATTGATTACACCATATACAAAAGAACAAAAAAAGTGTGTTTTTAAATATAAGGAGGCCGATCCGAACCAGTGACCAGCCCATTGTCCAAATTGATTATGTGACAAGAATCCAGAGCCTATTGTAGACCTTTTTAGAGGAATAACTAGCCTCCATATTCCTTTCTCTGTAAATGTGACAAACAGTTAACTCAACAAAGGCCGATTTAATAAATAGAATTTAATCTAATAAAGGAATTAGTGCAAGATTTTGATAGCGTTGCAAATTGTTTGACCAGTTAATCACATTCATAGAGTCACCAAGAACCTGAGCTGAAACAATCCCTAACTACCTTAACCAACATAAGATAATTTTTAAAGTTTTTAGTTCAACAAATTTATTTGAACCAGTACCAATACCCACATAAGATTTTAGGATTTTGTGGTCATTTATGTGAATGACGATCCCTACCCCACACCGATCATGGGCATCTGAAGCCCCATTAAAATAACCCCATGGAATATCAGTTCTGATGTTTTTGTCCTGAATAATCTGATTAGGAAGTGTACAAGTGATATGTGGAATCAATTCATAGATAGAAGCACATTGAATAGCAAGAAAATAAGGATTTGATGGCTAATCCATAAAAATTATTTTGTTCCAAGCCAACCAAATTCCCCAACAAATAATCAAGGGCATATTCCTATAATGTGTATTAGGTGAACGAGTCCACCAAATATGCCATGCATCCTCCATAGTTATCCTTGACCAAAGTGAACTAATACCAACAGCCTTCAAAAAATGCTCCCTAGTTCTTAAAGCAAATGGACAGGATAAAAAAAAATATGATATGTACTTTCTTCGGAAATTTTGCACAGTGTGCACCAACCTGGCCCATGATTATTCCTATTTTATAGGTTGTCCCAGTTTGGGATTTTGTTCCTGAGAATGCACCAGAAAAAGAGTCTGGATTTTGCAGGACAACTGAATTTCCATAAATACTTTGACCACCAGTACTGAAAACCACCCACCCTTCTCTCCATTTCAAAATTTTACCTAAACTTCAGAGCATATAACCCACTGGGAGAGTAGACCCATCAAAGATCGTTAGCCCTATCCTTTAAATGAACATTTGATTTGTGCAATTCCATTGTGAAGTCCCTCCAGACCCCCTCCCACTAGGGCTCTAGGTCTAAGGCCTCATCAGACATCCAACCCTGATTCTAAAAAATAGTGGTTTCCTCATTTAAGATTTGGTTGAGTGAAAAAATCCCCTTAGCAGCTAGAGACTCATGTAGTTCTCTTGGAAGAGTAAAGCCTTGTTACAACCAACCAACGGATCTAGTCCCACTCTAACATAAGTACCATTTCCAACCAGCCAGGATAGCCCAAGACCTATAATGTCAAAGGACTCAATCATTGCCTTCCAGATGATTCGAGAGTTTCTAGAAGACCTCTTCGAAGTTCTCAACCAAACCGTAAAGTCTAAAGGATCTATATATTTCCTTTTAATCACCGAGGTCCATAAGTTGTCCTTGGTTAGAAGGCTCCATCCATATTTTGTTGTCAAAGGGTGAGAGAAACAAGAGAGATCCTTTATGCACCACCCTCCCTTCTCTTTTGGACCATCAATTTTCTCCCAGGCCACCCATGGAAGAACATCATCCACTTTGGAACTCACCTAAAGAAACTAACCACATATTTTCCTGATTTGAGAAAGGATGCCTTTTGGGACCGATGAAAGAGCAATCCAGTAAACTGGGATGGCCTATAAAAATGAATTTATAAGAACCAAGTGCCCAACTTGAGATAGCCATTTTAAGCTCTAGTGCTTGACTTTTTTTTCAATTTACATCTTTGTTTTCTCCTTTTCTCCTATTTTCAGTTTGTGTCTCTTCATATTCCTTTTCTCCTATTTTCCTTATTTCCTATAATGAAATGCTAATTATTGCCTCTTTGCCAATTTCCAGACCCATTATTAATCCACAATTGATGCCCACTAAAGTTTTTGCCCAACATTCAACTTGGAATACGTTTCCCATGACCTTGGGCTTCTTTTATTTACATGGAAAATCAACCAAGGGTTGTTACAAATACCATAGTTTGTGTATCATTTATTTTTGGAAAAGGGGTAAAACTGTTGAAATTTCGTAGATTAACTCAAAGAATGAAGGGTAGGATTGAATTTTATACACACATGTTTATTTGTTAAAAGGAAGAGGATGTAGATGTAGTTGATTTGAGTGTAAGTAGATTATTATGTCAATTTCCCCCTTCACATATTTTTCCATCCCACGACCCTTTCCGTCGCTTTTCCCATTTTACTCTCGAGTTTAAAGTGTGAGGAGGTACTTTTTAACTTTTAACTCGCATTCTCAGGGTCGAAGCAAGAGGAAATTAAAGGTAATTACAAGTATGGAGAAGCCAAATGTGCCTAGGCTTTACTCCTAGTGTTCTCCTTTTCATAATGATTGAATTATCCTCTCTTGCAACCAAATTTGGTACTGGGAAACTTGCCCGATGAGAATGACTAGTTGACCCCTCCTTTCTACATCATGTAGGCAGTGGTTGGTAGTATATTGATTGGTGGTGCACACTACTGATTCATTCGAGGGGTTTTTCCTACTATTATTATTTTGATTTTCTAAATTAAGTGTATGAGCATGGTGCACACAAATAAAATGAGTTGATATCCCTTTTTAATCAATATAACATCATTTTTATTCATTGCTCTAATTATTATTCCCAATGTGTGTGCCCTTAAACTATATATAATATACTTAAAACTATAAACAATGACACAAAAAAACTTGGCATAAATAGGTTGATAACCAATATTTTTGAAAAAATGATTTATTAAAATAAAATGCAATTAATTAATTAATTATAATATATATATTAATATATATTATATATTATATATAATATATATATATATATATTTTTCTCTTTAATTAAAATTAGATGAATTATATATTTTTAATTTAATAAAATGATAATTTTGTATTAAAAAAATTGATTAAAGTTTGAAAAAAAATAAAATTATATATATATATATATATATATATATATATATAATTGAAATATCCATCTTTTATCAATATAACTCAAAAGATATTTACTAATATTTTATTTTTGCAAAATATAAACATATATATAATATACTTAAAACTATAACCAATCAAACAACAAAGTTTACAAAAAAATAGGTTAATATATATATATTTTTTGAAAAAATAATTTATTAAAACAAAATGCAATTAATTTATTTATTTGAATTATTATATATTTCAATTATTATAGGTTTTGAATGATTATTAATTTTAAAATTTAATAAAATAAAATTAAATCCATATATATATATATATATATATATTTTAATAAATATAAAATTAAATATATAAGTTAATTAGAAATAAATTTGAATTTATACTGTTGTCTTTTTTTGTCGGTCAATCCACACTCGTTGGATCAACGGAGCTGACGTTGATCCATTTAAAATAGTGGATTGCTTCTCTCTCTTAGATTCACCCGTTGTTTTCTGTGAATTAGACATTCTACTGCTGCGGTGGAGCGCTCAATTTTGGAGGAGGAGGTGGAGCACTCTGAGTATGTGATACACAAGAATGAAAAGAATAGGTATTGGTAGCTCGGACAGGGAAACTCTAGTTCGTCCAAAGATCATTGGCGACGAAGCCATCCAAAGATGTCTGGAAACATCACGCCCAATGGACAGGGGCCTAGTCTCGCCTCCTACTTTTGCTGCTGCACAGTTTGTCTACCTTCACCATATTTTTCTTCGAATCTGCTTTGATTTATGTAATTCCTCGTGCTCGGTCCACGCTAGAATGCTGCTGCATCTAATTCTTGATAAGCAGATTCACTTGTAGAATTTTTTTGCATATGTGTGATTTCAGCACGGCTAAGACATGAACAACAAACTCACATTTAGCGTTTCCTTGCATAACTGTGGTTTCAGGACGGCTAAGTCTGGACAGGCAGACTCACCTTTAACATTTTCTTGCATATCTATGGTTTCAAAACGGTCGACCCATGGGGGATGGTTAATGGCTTTGCTGCTATCACAGTTCTTTTCCTCCTTGTTGCATTTGGAACCCTTACAGGTGCTTCCTTTGGTGGAGGAGGAGGGCTCCACCTCCACTGCCTCTGCCACCACTGTGGCAGCTAGATTGGAACACTGGATTAAATATTTAAAACTTTTAATGCTTATTATATAAATCCTCTTTGTGCAATGATCCTCCTGCTTGCCCGGACAGGTTGCAATGATCCTCCTGCTCACCTAGACAACTAGCTGTGGAACAATGCATCAGCTTCTGCAAATCGTGTGAAAGGAGAGGATGAGGACCAAAAAGGCTATGGCCAGGGCAAAGAACCCGTTCCCATTCCTCCTCCAGCTAGGGCCGATGTTTCTTTATTGTCTTGGTAGCTATCAGTGCATGTTGAACTTTCTTTATTGTCGTGGTAGCTATCAGTGCATGTTGAATCTCAAAGGAACTTTCCATTCTTAATGTCGGATTTGTCAAGTCATGTTGGTTCCATCATTACTTTAATTTGAATTAGAATATTATAACATTAGAACTGACGAAGGCTTCCACTGCAGACTTTTGATGGAGTACATGTTTGAGCCAATACTCTTTTGATGTTAATAGTATCACTCACCTCTCACCTGACCAGACTCTTTCTCTTTTGGAGATGGAAAAGTGGTGCCATCTACAACAGCTTGACATATTCAAAGACAAAAAGGTCTGGTCAGGTGAGAAGGGAGCCAGACCACTATCATCATAAATGTTCAGCTCAAGCATGACTTGCCTTAAGAATGGAAAGATAGTCTTAATCTACGGACTCCTAATGTTTGGGCTCAAGCATTGTTGGGAATTTATGATAATTCCAGAACAAAAACGAACAGAGAATAATGCTCTATTTTCTAACAGAGAGAAAACTAAAATTGTTTTCTGAAGACAAAGTTTCACACATGCACAGAAAACTTTGTATTCATTAATAAGACTGCCTGTTACGAAAAAAAGATCTTCCTTTAACAGAGGGATTACAACAGGAATGCTTCAGATGCAGTTCTAAAAAAAAACTTCACTGTCTTTCCTGAACATTACTCTGTCTCTACACTGCTTATGCATAAAAGAAATCTTTGCACTGCTATGCATTACAAAAAAAACTCTGTCTCTTCTGGCAAAGTTTTACACTACTGTGTGTAATTTTTTTTTTCTTACATACGCTTGCGCTGCTGCGTCTCACGTATTACATTGCATATTCAACGAACAACAAAAAAACATAATGATATTACGTTTTTCTTGTGCCATACTCCCGTGAATAAAAAAAATAATAAGTTTAAAAACTTTACCTACATTTACCAACCACAGTAAATTTCATTAATTGTTTCACTGATAAAATTTTCTGTCAATGAAAAATCTCAATTCACGTCAAGTCCATGGTGCAGGCCTGTACATCGAACCTTAATATCAATCAGACGGTTGTTAGTCAATATCGCATGACCCTTTTTTCTGAACTTTATGCACCAGGGAAGGTTGTTTTGCAAAACTGCTCAGTACACGTGTCATCCGATGAGAGTGATCGCTGCCCCCGGAGAAATACTAGCATTCGGTAAAAGGCGGTGCGGGGGAACTGGCGGTTTTCTGAAAAAAATAAAATAAAAATACGCTGCAGTTGAAATTAACATTTCAACACTCCCCTTTAATTTCAACTGCTGGGTTATCAGCCATACCCAGACATTTCCTCAAAAACTCAAAACTTTTCTGCCCCAATGGTTTGGTCAGAATATCTGCAACCTGCTTCTAAGTTCTGCAGTGTACTAAAACAATTTCTCCATTGTTTACCAATTCCCTGATGTAATGAAACTTTGTGTCAATGTGTTTCGTTCTCTTATGAAACAAAAAATTCTTGGACAATGCAATCGCTGAGCTATTGTCACAAAAAATCACAGTTCCTTTTGCTTGCTCTTGGCATAAACTCCTTAACATCATTCTCATCCAAATTGCTTGACATGCTGCTGTTGTAGCTGCCACATATTCTGCCTATGCTGTAGACAATGCTTCAATAGGCTGTTTTTTAGAAGCCCATGAAATGGCTCATGAACCCATGTGAAAAACATAACCGGATGTGCTTTTCCGATCATCTACACTTCCAGCTCAATCACTATCAATTTATCCAATTAAATCTGAACATTCTGAAGCAGTATATAAAATGCCAAACCTTTTAGTACCTTTAACATACCTCATAATCCTTTTTGCTGCCTGCTAATGTGCTTCTTTTGGCCTCTCCATGAATCTGGAAATTAAACTAACAACATGCATTATATCCGACCTAGTTGCATTCAAATACATGAGCCTGCCAACTATGCTCTTGTACAAACTAGGATCAAAATCCTTGCTGTTGTCCTCTTTGCTGAGTTTTAATCCCATCACTGTGGGAGTGATTGCTGCTTTGCTCTCATGCATATTAAATCTTTCCAACACTTCATTAACATATTCCGCTTTTGAGATAAAAATCCCATTTCCATTTTGTTCTACTTCTATTCCTAAGAAGTATCTCATCAAAACCATGTCAGTCATTTCAAATTCTTCTTTCATGACTGTTTTGAAATTTTAAATAAGATAATCATCATTACCTATGAAAATAACATCATCAACATATAACACAACAATTAGTATTTTACCATCCTTTTCTTTGATGTAGAGGGTGGGTTCTCCCTCACACTTTTCAAATCCATTTTCTAGTAGATAGGAATCTATCCTACTGTACCACGCTCTTGGTGCTTGCTTCAACCCATAAAGAGCTTTCTTCAATTTGCACACTTTGTGCTCTTGACCTTTCTTTTCATAGCCTAGAGGTTGTTCAATGTAAACCTCTTCCATTAACACTCCATTTAGGAATGATAACTTCACATCCATTTGGTAAACTTTCCACTTGTTTTGTGCTGCTATGGATAGCACTGCTCTCACGGTTTCCATACTAGCAACCGGTGCGAAATTTTCCTCATAATCTCTCCCATGCTGCTGCTTATATCCTTTGACAACAAGTATTGCCTTGTGTCTTTCTATTTTTCCTTCAACATTACTCTTGGTCTTGTAGACCCATTTAACTCCAATGACTTCTTTTCCTTTTGGTAGTGCAACTAAATCCCATGTCTTATTTCTCTCTATGGCATTGATCTCCTCATCCATAGCTTCTATCCATTTCCTATCCTTAATTGCTTCTTCGAAATGAACAGGGTCATCAACATGACAATATAAAGCAAACAAAGAGTTCATACCTTCATTTGTTGCCTCTTGTTCATAAATGTCACTTAAATTTCTGAACTTCTTACCTCTTTCATTTGGTGTACAAGTGCTTGAAGAAGCACTTGAGTTTCCTCCTTGTGGTGTGCTTGGAGAAGCACTTTCATTTCTCCTTAAGGGTGTCTCTTGTTGCCCTTGTGTTGGTGCTGCTGTTTGGGGATGTATTTCAGCCATCTCCTCATCATCTTCATCATGTGACAAAGAGTTTTTAACATTCATTGTTTTCTCTATGCTTCCATCCCAAGCTTCCTCCTCAATGAACTGAACATCTCTACTCACAATAAGATTCTTGGTGGATTGGTTATACAACCTATAAGCTTTGGATTCCTCACTGTATCCAATGAAAATACATTTCTCCCCTTTGCTGTCCAACTTCTTCCTTAGTTGATCTGGAATCTGTGCATAAGCCACACATCCAAAAACTTTCATGTGGGTGATTCCTTGCATTGTCCCACTCCATGCTTCTTCTGGCACTTTGTTCATGACTTCTTTTGTAGGGCATCTATTCAAAATGTACACTGCACAGTGTACAACTTCAGCCCAATAATAATTTGGCAAATGCTTTGCCTTTAACACAGTCCTCGCCATATCCATGATTGTTCTATTCTTCCTTTCGGCAACTCCATTTTGCTGCAGAGTGTACCTAGTGGTAAACTGCTTATGAATTCCATTTTCTCTACAAAAACGTAGAAATTCTTTGGAGATATACTCACCTCCTCTGTCAGTTATTAAAACTTTGATATGCAGCCCACTTTGGTTTTCTACAAGTGCTTTGAAATTGCAAAATCTTTCAAACACTTCACTTTTGTTCTTCAGGAAATAAATCCAAGTTTTTCTAGTAAAATCATCAATAAATGTTAGTATATAGTGGCTACCTACAAGTGATGGAGTTTGCATTGGTCCACATAAATCTGAGTGGACAATCTCTAAGGGTACTTTTTCCCTTATGCTTTTCCCAGATGGAAAACTTTCTCTGTGTTGTTTCCCCAAGATACAACTTTCACAAAGGCATACAACTTTCACAAAGGCTGTCTGGTTTCTCTATCAATGGTAATCCTCTTACCATTCCTTTTCTATTCAACAAGTTAAGACCTCAAAAGTTGAGATGTCCAAATCTCAAGTGCCACAACCAATTTTCATCTTTTGGTTTGCTTTGGAAAGCCTCTTGTGTCACTGTTGCTATTTCTTCTCCATTTTTTACATCTGCTTTCATTCCGAGAGGGAACATCCTGTTCCTTGTCATCTTCACTTCAACAATACATTGTTTGCTGGGTGTTTTATCCATGATGGTGCATACATCATCCACAAAGAAAACATTGTACCCATTTTGAACAAGCTGTCCAATACTTATGAGGTTACATTTCATTCTAGGAACATAATAAACATCTGCTATGGTTTTCTTTTCACCTTTCCTTGTTAAGACATTTACTTCTCCTTTTCCCATAACAGAAACTTTACTATCAGTCCCTAGTGTGACTTGTGACTTCACACTCTGATCTAAAATAGAAAACAGGGCTATGTTTCCTGTCATATGGTTACTGCAACCAGAGTCTAGAAACCATACATCTTCACTCTTTGCTTCAGCCATATCATAGGCTAAAAACAAATTATCTTGGCTGATATTTTCTCTAGTGAAATTTGCACTAGTTCTATTATTCATATCATGTTGCTTCTTCCTACATTCATTTGCATAATGCCCATATTTTTTACAATAGTGACATTGGACATTGGATTTTTCATACCTTTGTCCTTGAGCATGATGTTGTTCTCTTTGTTGGCTGCTGCCTTGGCCTTGGTTCTGATTTGGATTACTGCTTCTTCCTTGAGTATTTGCTGGACTGTTTCTTCCACCTCTGTTTTGGCTTCTTCCTCTTCCTCTCTTGTTTCCTCTGCCTTGACCTCTTCCTCTTCCAAAGAACATTTGGGTCTTAAAGGCATGCTCTAGAGATGAGTTTTCATTTCTACTCAATCTCTGCTCATGTGTCATCATTGATGCATGTAGTTCATCAACTGAGAAGTTTGTGAGATCCTTTGTCTCTGCTATGGTGGTGACCATCACATCGAACCTTGAGGGTAGGATCCTCAATAGTTGCTCCATAGTCCTCCTTTCTTCAAGAATCTCTCCATGTGACCTTATCTGTGTGACCAGACCAATCACATGTGTGAAGAATGAGTCAATATTATCTGATTCCTTCATGCAGAGATTCTCAAAATCTCTCATCAGCAACTGTAGTTTTGCTGACTTCACTTTCTCCATGCCTTGATAGGCTATCTTGAGAATTTGCAATGCTTCTTTGGATCTTTTCGCTGCTGCTATCCTTGGAAACACACTCTCATGCACTGCTTGATAGAAAAAGTAGAGGGCTTTAGAATCCTTCTTCATATTGCTCTTCAATAGTTCTTTCTCTGCCTGAGTCAAATTATTAAACTCATCTTCATCTGTTGGTTCTTCAAAACCATCCTTAACAAATTCCCATAAGTCTTGGGAAGCAAACAAAGCTCTCATAGCTATTGCCTAATAGTCATCGTTTTTACCATTAAATTATGGGAGCTGGGTATTACAGAGACCCATGCTAGTGCTAGCTTCAGCCATTCTTGCACTCTTAACTATGCTTCAAAACGCTTGACTGTGTATTTAAAATAATTGACTGTCCTCAACAATAACACAAAAAACTAACTTGAGAAAAACCTTGGATTCTTTCTTGACTGAGTCTTCACTCTACTGGAGAAGCTGCTGCAACAAAATATCATTCCTTCAACTTCTTTGACACCTTCAAAGAGCCTGCACAAGCCCTGATACCATGTTGGGAATTTCTGATTTAATTCCAGAAAAAAAAACGAACAGAAAATAATGCTCTATTTTTGACACAGAGAAAACTAAAATTGTTTTCTGAAGACAGAGTTTCACACATGCACAAAAAACTTTGTATTCATTAATAACACTGCCTGTTACAAAAAAAAAAAGATCTTCCTCCAATAGAGGGATTACAACAGGAACGCTTCAGACGCAGTTCCAAAAAAAAACTTCACTGTCTTTCCTGAAAATTACTCTGTCTTTGCACTGCTTATGCATAAAAAAATCTCTGCACTGCTGTGCATTACAAAAAAAACTGTCTCTCCTTGCAATTTTTTACACTGCTGTGTGTATTTTTTTTTCTTAGATACGCTCACACTGCTATGTCTCACGTATTACATTGCATATTCAACGAAGAACAAAAAAACATAATGATATTACGTTTTTCTTGTGCCATACTCCCGTGAATAAAAAAAATAATAAAATTAAAAACTTTACCTATATTTACCAACCATAGTAAATTTCATTAATTGTTTCACTGATACAATTGTCCGTCAATGAAAAATCTCAATTCACGTCAAGTCCATGGTGCAGACCTGTACATCGAACTTTAATATCAATCAAACGGTTGTCAGTCAATATCGTACGACCCTTTTTTCTAAAATTTACGAGCCGGGGAAAGTTGTTTTGCAAAACTACTCAGTACACGTGTCAGCCGGTGAGAGTGATCCTTGCCCCCAGAGAAATACTGGCATTCGGTAAAAGGTGGTGCGGAGGAACTGGCAGTTTTCTGAAAAAAAGATAAAAATACGCTGCAGTTGAAATTAGCATTTCAACAAGCATGACTTGCCTTAAGAATGGAAAGATAGTCTTAATCTACGAACTCCTCCACGCTTTGCTTTGCCGCACACTTCTTCGCTTCCTAATCACTGTCAAAAGTCAAGATGCCCTTAGCTTTCTTCTCTGCCCAACCCCAATCCGATAACAATTCTTCGGCTCACTATTTTATCTTTAGGTTACACTAATTTATCTTCGGGCTGACTGTTTTTTCTCCGCAGTTTATGAATCCATTGAAATTGAAATTTCTAGTTGATATGAATTTTCGTTGTATGATTTTTTTCTCACAGGTAGAAAATAATTGCAGAGGTTTTAACGCTTTTAGCAGAGCTAATTTATATACAATATAGTAGTGGCAACGAGTGATAATTCTTTTCCTCCTATTGATTTGATTCAATTATTTAAATTTAAATTGAATTTTGTTTTAGCAGATAACAAAAAATTACGCCGGAGTTCACGGCTTAGCTACTCAAATTTCCCATTAAAAAAAACTAAAATCGCTGGATTGTGAAATACTCACCGACATTTAAGGTCTTAAAAAATATTTGGATCTATTTTAGGATTTGATCCTACGTCTGTTTATTGATGGTAGAATTGCATTTGTTTTAAAGTTATTTTCATTTTCATGTGAATTGAAGTGGCTTTTTTTTATGATGATACAGATTAGCCATCCAAAGAAGAAGAATCAAACATTTTGTCGTTGATCAATGCCAGATATGAGTGCATTCAAAGTAACAGTATCTTTCCTACTTCTTTCACTCAATATTTTATGTTTAAGTTAAATTGATAAAGATCAGAGTGTACGATTTCTTTTAACAAAAAAATATTATCTATGCAAACCATTTTTATCTCTACTTGATGAGAGTGTTCATAGCCTTGCTTATCTGATGCATTTTCAATTTGTCCATTGAAAATTAAATTCCTAGTTTCTGAATTTTTGTTGTTTTCTATTTTCACAGGTAAAAAGGAAATGATATTTTCACAGGTAGGAACGAATTGCAGAGACTAACGCGTGGGATACCAGGCCAGAGCGGAAGCTTCTGGTTCACTCGCCTACAGGGAAGGCCTGCAGGCTCCTTTCACCTTTTCCTCCCTTTTGGGGGGTTGTTACCGTCTAAGCCACGAAGGAAAGGAACAGAATGACTCTTGGTCAATCATTGGTATAGATTGACATATCAATCCCTTCTGTTGTCAGTTACATCAAAAGCTGCCAGTGATTTTAGTACAACATGCACAACCCCCACACACCTGCTCTATGGTGCAGCAGGAAGAGTGACTCAATAGATTTCTTCATTCGGGCTTGTTTAGGCACCAAACCATGGATCGGGCCAGTAAGTAAGTTATTTCCTTCGATCGGTATCAGAACGTGTAGATGTAGGGTTTTGTCGAAGGAAAAGAAAAGGGAACATATTGCAGAGGCTCTAACGCGTTTGGCGGATCTATTTAGTGGTAATTCCCTTAGTCTTCTTAATTTGACTCAATTATTATTAATTTGTCATTTAAATTTGAAATTTTGTTGTTGCATATAGAATTATTATTAATTTGTTCATTTAAATTTAATTTGAATTTTTATTGGTGTAGATAGCCAAGAATTATAGAGTTGTTCATGGCCTAACTACTCAACTTTCCCACACAAAATGAAAATAGCGGGATTGTGAACTGTCAAATGCAAATACTTATAGACATTTAAGATCATATAAAATATTTGGATTTAGAAAAAATGGATATATTTAAGGAACTTATGAAATTTTTGGAAATAATAATTCTAACCACTGCAATAAACAACTTGACAACATTAGACACTTTTTCAGGTTGCGTCTTTGTTTGAAGACATTTTTGCAAGTTGCGTCTTAGCGTGAAGATAGAAAGACTGAAGCTAGACGTGAATTTTAAAGAATTTATGTACTTAGGTAAATTGATATGGGCAAGCATTAATTCAACAACCTTGCCCACACTCCAGAAACCCCTGGACGACCTGATCATACTCAACAACAACATCAAAATTAATTTTGCACTGTCATGAATTAAATGTAAAATTTTTAAGGAGTTTAGACTTCTATGATCCATAATCTTGTTAAGAGAATAATTTCGGCAAAATCACATAACAAATCATTTGTTGACGCGTTTCGAACCAACCAGTGTGGTTCATCCTCAGGACAAGTTGAAGAACCAGATCTAGCCTAGAATGTTAAATAGTCTGAGCAGAGATTCTAACGGCTAATTAACGGCTAATTTAACTAAAGAACCGAGGTCAAAAATTAAATTTAATAAATATTAATATATAATATTATATTAATTTTATAATTTATTTTATGGAAAAAAGTTAAATCAGGTAAAATTATATAAAATAATTCATGGTTAGTTTAAATTTAATTTCAATAATTTATTTTTAATAATAATAATAATATTATTATTATTATATTTAAATAATTTATTTTATGAAAAATAAGTTTAATTAAGGTCAAAGGAATAAATAATTCCTGGGAATATAAAAGAAATTTTTTTTCTTTCTTTTCTTTTTTTTCTTTTTTCTTTTCTTTCTCTTTTTCTTCCTTTTTTTTTTTTTTTTTTTTTTTTTTTTTTTTGTGGTTCGACGCCTGCAACCTGCCGTTACATCCACAGGAACGAATCACGGCAGTTCCCGAAGGAACTGCTCGTTTCGGCTTTTTTTCTATGCTAAGCTGGCCCACCCCAGGGCGTCGAGGAGATTTGACCGCCGTAACTCCCAATGGCAAGGTCCTCTTAGCACGGGAACAATATAAAAAGATACTTACCACCATGCATATATATAATATAAATAAATTTATAATTTAATAATTTATAATTCCGAGATAGTATATAATTTATTAAATTATATGTTAGTTTATTTTGCATGCATATCACCATGTATATAAATAAATGATATTTATTTGTACAGAGTTTATAAAATTTGTAAATTCAGTAATGAAATTTAAAATAACTGAATGTGAAGAATCTAAATAATCGATAAAAAAACATAAAATCGTTAAATCCATAGATACTTGTGTTGCTATGATCTTGGAAATGAATTTCACCATAGTCTTCATAATCAAATTAATCAAATTAGTAATTCCACAACTATACCACAACAATATCATCGTTTGCATCACAAAATTATAGTATGTTATCATAAATTATACATTAAGTTAACAAAGTAGGATTATAATTCCTTATATATATGCCACAACCAAAAGTCAGCAAAGGACTATAATATTAAATCAAGGTTAATCATTAATGTTGTTCCCAACTAACATATATGGCTTTAGATTGGTATCTAGGGTCCATTTAACATGCATATTTGAATATTTGTATGTAATTCACTAATCAAAATAATCACTAATATTATTACCATCTAACATATATATTTTTAGATATGTTTTTGGAGCCATTTAATATGCATATTTGAATATTTGTATGCCATTTACTAATTATTTAAATATGTATGCATTAATCATTTAAATATGTATGCATTAATCATCTAATAGACCATGGCCATCCATTAATGCTAAAAGATTCTTATGGAAAGGCCCTACCTATTAAGTTTGAGCAATAATTAATTATAATGAATGGTTAAGGAGAGTTTAACATGAAATGATTTGCTAAGGTCAATACAATATTTTCAACGATAATGATTGTGGAAACTCATAAAAATAAGAAAGAAATAAATGTTTGATTAACATGATCGTTATATATCACAGAATATGTAAAGTTTGAGGTTTCTTTTTTAAACAAGATAATCTAGTTTATTGTTTTATTTTACATACAATCTTAGTAATTATTACCGTCGATTTTTAATAAATGTTTATTAAATTATATTTATTATTTTTGATCATTTTCCCAAGCGAGATGTATATTTTTGGTTATTTTCTTAACTTTCACATCGAATTCTGTTTGATGGATGGAGGGATACAACTGCATTTCAATGGAATATTGCATATGCTTCCTCTTAGACATTACGTCATTCCATGGAAGTGGAAGAATTTTCGCTTGCCTGCCATGATGCTTTCTCTTCCGCCTTCCAAGAGGAATGGATAATGCCTTTCTTTTAATCCTCCAACTTCAATCCATTCTGTGCGAGTTCGGATACAACTTCGTCAATGTTGGTCCAATCAGTAGGCCAATCTCCAACTCTTCTTCCTGGATGCTGCTTCTTATTATTACAAGGTCTGTGGCACTGTTATTTCAACCTTGCTGGGTTTAAGTTAATTTATTGTAAGCTAGAGAGATAAAGTGTGGAAAACATACATGGTTTGGTTCCTCCTCCTTAATTGTACATTTAATGTGGATTTTGTTCGAAAGGGAGAGGAGACAAAATACAAATAATTCACACATAAAATACGAGCCGCTGCTCTTCTATTGATCACACAAAACATGATGATTACAATGAACCCGATGAAGGGTCTTTAACCTTTTCCAACTAGCTACTTGCCTAAAATATCTTGACATGAAGCCACATGCAATCACACACTCAAAGTCTTCTATCACTTAACTCGATTTGACTAAACAATCAAACACTTAACCACTCAATCACTCAGTTAATTGACTCTCTATGTTTATCCAACTCCTCATGCAGGAGTAATTATCTTATTTTAACTCTCCTCATTAATTATATCTGTTAAACTAAAACATCACTCATGACAACTCAAACATGCCTGCTGGTCTATGTCTTAGCTAGGCTTACAACACCCAAGTTTCTTCTATGAAACTCAAACACATCTTGTGCTAATGACTTAGTAAATATATAAGCCAATTGATCACTAGATTTACAAGGCTTCAAGTGAACTTCTCCATTACTCACAAGTTCTCTAATAAAGTGATATCTAGTATCAATATGCTTGCTCTTCTGATGAAACACACTATTATTGGATAATGCAATCGCTGAGGTGTTTTATTGTTGATCCTTGTTGTTTCTGCTCGAGTCCATCAAATACTCTTCTTAACCACACTGCTTGACATGCTGCTGATGTTGCTTCTACATATTTTGCTTCTGCTAACTAAAGTGTCACAATGGGCTGCTTCTTAGATGCCCATGAAATCACACCTGAACCAAGGTGGAATACAAAACGAGATGTGCTCTTCCTATCATCCAAATTGCCTGCAAAATCACTATATGTGTATCCAATCAAATCCTTATTTTCTATGCTTGCATACATTATGCCACAATCTCTGATTCCTACTATGTTTCTCAAAATTGTTTTTCCTGCACTCCAATGTGTGTCTTTTTGGAGTCTCCATAAATATGGAAATCAAACTCACTCCTTGCATGATATTGGGTCTTGTAGCTATGAGATACATGAGGTTTCCAACCAATCTTTTGAATAGAGTTGGATTGACATTTGATCCTTCATCATCCTTGCTTAACTTTGTACCTGTTACAACTGGTGTAGGGACAGGTTTGCAAGTTTTCATCTTGAATATTTTCAACAAATCTTCGGAATATTTATTTTGACAAATAAAAATTCTTTTTTACAGATTGCTCAACTTCTATGCCAAGAAAATATTTCATGAGACCAAGATCTGTCATCTCAAATTCTTTCATCATGGCTACTTTAAATTCATCTATCTCAAAATCACTTGTAAAAATCATGTCATCAACATATAAGGAAACGATCAAATTTTTTCCATGCTCATTTACCTTTGTGTACAAGGTAGGCTCAATGTTGCTTCTACAAAATCCATTCTTAATCATGTAGCTATCAATTCTGCTATACCAAGCTCTAGGTTCTTGCTTCAGTCCATAGAGCGCTTTATTCAACCTGTAAACTTTATCTTCATTACTCTCAACTTCATATCCTAGAGGCTGTTGTATATAAATTTCTTCTTCTAGAATTCCATTCAAGAAGGTTGATTTCACATCCATCTGATATACTTTCCCCTTGTTTTGAGTTGATGTGGCTAGAACTGCTTTTACAGTATCCAATCTGGCTACTGGAGAAACCGTTTCTCCAAAGTCTATTCCCCATTGTTGCGAGAATCCTTTTGCTACAAGTCATGCTTTAAATGTGTTAATTTCACCTTTCTCAATCAACTTTGTCTTGTACACCCACTTCACACCAATGAGATTTTTGTCCTTTGGCAAATCAACCAAATCCCATGTATCATTCTTTTCAATAGCTTCAATTTCTACATCCATGGCTTGCACCCAATTTTCATCTTTGATTGCTTCTTCAAACAAAGAAGGTTAGAATGCTAACAATGAAAAATTTGAACTAACATCCAAATCATCATAAATATCTTTCAAACTTCTCATATTTCTCTTACCATTGCCTGATTGATTGCTTAGAGAATCTTGATCTATTGATCTGCTTGAGGATCCACGCTGCTCTAAAAATCTTGGAGTCCTTGTTGGTGTGTCTCTGTTTGGTGTCTTCACCTGTGATTCTTGCTGCTCCTTTTCTGCCACATCATCTTCTTCCATCCGTGGCACTTGTGCATCCAATGTTTTGTCTATAGTTCCATTCCATGAATCTTGTTCCTTGAACACAACATCTTTGTTAATTATGGTCTTCTTTTTAACAGGGTTATACAATTTGTATGCTTTTGATTGCTCACTATAACCAGTGAATATGCATTTTTCACTTTTATCATCCAATTTGCCTCTTTGCTCATAGGCACATGTGCATACGCGACACATCCAAATACTTTGAGATGAGATACACTTCAATACATACCTGACCATGCTTGTTCTGGTACTCTGTTCATCACACTCTTTGTAGGAGATCTGTTGATCACATAAATAGCACATGCAACTACTTCTGCCCAATAATATTTATACAAGTTTCTGCCTTTCAACATGCTTTTTACCATGTTCATAATTGTCTTGTTCTTTCTCTCTGCTACACCATTCTATTATGGTGTGTACCTGGTTATAAACTGTCTTATGATCCCACGTTGTTTGCAGTAATCAAGGAATACCTTTGAGTCAGATTCTCCACCACGATCTGACCTCAATACCTTGATACGTTGATCATTTTGGTTCTTTGCTAAGACTTGAAATCTTTGAACTTTGCAAAAGTTTCAGACTTCTACGCCAAGAAGTAAACCCAAGTCTTTATGTTGTAGCCATCAATGAAAGTGAGGAAGTAACAACTTCCACCAATTGATTGTGTTCTCATAGGTCCACACAAGTTTGTATGCACTATCTCAAGAGGTTGCTTTGCTTTGTGTGCAACTCCCTTTGGAAAACTTTCACGGTGTTTCTTTCCCAAGATGTAACACTCACAAGTACTACTGGGTTCTTTGATGGGAGGTAATCGTCTGACCATCTGTTTTTGTTGCAACAATCTTAAACCAGAAAAGTGCAAGTGTCCAAATCGAAAGTGCCATAACCAATAATCATCAGAACATGCAACTGTAAAAGAACTCACTTGACTAATGTAATTCAAAATCAGAGGAAAGAGTTTGTTCCTCGTCATCTGCACCTTTGTTATCAGCTGCTTGCTTGGGGGCTTGTCATATATAACACATTCTTGACCTTGAAAGATAACTATGTATCCTTTCTGTGTCAATTGACCAACACTTAATGTTCTTAATGTCAAACATAATTTGTTAAGTGTTGGTCAATTGACACAGAAAGGATACATAGTTATCTTTCAAGGTCAAGAATGTGTTATATATGACAAGCCCCCAAGCAAGCAGCTGATAACAAAGGTGCAGATGACGAGGAACAAACTCTTTCCTCTGATTTTGAATTACATTAGTCAGGTGAGTTCTTTTACAGTTGCATGTTCTGATGATTATTGGTTATGGCACTTTCGATTTGGACACTTGAAAGATAACTATGTATCTCTCTGACCACCATATCTTCCACTTCGTCCTTTGCCTCTCGATCTACTTTTGCCTCGACCTCTGTCTCTTGAAATAGAAACCTGACTTTTGAAAGCGGTCTCTAAAGTGGCATCATTATTTCTGTCTATCCTTGCTTCATGCCATAGAAGTGATCCCATTAGCACATCAACTATCAATGATGCCAAATCCTTAGCTTCTTCTATGGCTGCTACCACAACATCAAATGTGGTAGAGAAAGATCTGAAGACCTTCTCAACCGCTATTTGATTTTTAATGTCTTCACCATAAATCCTTAATTGATTTACGACAATTATGACTAGATTCATGAAAGAATCGATGTCCTCTGTCTCCTTCATCTGCAGACTTTCAAAATCTCTCATATTATTCTGCAACTTAGCAATATTGACTTTGGCCATACCTGTATAGTTTGTCGCCAAAGTATTCCATGTTACTTTTGCTAAAGACGTGATCATAATCTTCTGGAATACTACTAGGTCCATTCCCTGCTGGATAAGCTGCAACGCTTGTGCATTCTTCTTCTTGCCTTCCTTCCATTGTTCTTTCTCTGTAATACTGAAAGCTTGTCCTTATATTGCATTCTTAGGTCTTGAAAACCCAAACTGGACATAATCCCAAACATTATGTCCCTGCCACATGGTCGCCATTTTAATGGCCCTTACATCATAATATTTCCGTGTAAAGAAATTTGAGAAAACCATATTTCTCCAAAAATTTCTCTTCAAAAAAAATTCTCCTTATATTTGTATAGTTTTTTTTTTTAAATACACTTATCAATAAATCCCTTATTTATTTATTTTTATATAAACTATGAACCACACTGTGGGTTTGAAACGCGTCACAATTTTTTTTTATGTAATTAAGAATTTTAACAATATAAAATCTTTTATAATTTTTTTTTTTTTTTTTTTTTATATATAAAAACAAAAATTTTATAACAAACGCCTTTTAATAGTCTCTTTTTGAAAAAATCCTTTTTAAAACCTCCTTTTAAGAAGTAAAGTCCTTTTATCAAATCAAATCCTTTTAAAAAAATTTGTCACAAATTAAAAAAAAGGGTCAAACTTTAATAGGATTTGAATAAATCAAACCACTTGAAAACAAACTTTCGAATTAAAAAACAAAAAACATCGCAGCATATAAGACGCGTACCTTGTGGTAACGGAGAGCGTGCTAACAAATCGTTAGTCCTCTAACGCTACACCGGCGAACGTGACACGCGTGCATGCAAATCGACGCAGTTAACGAGTAAGCCGGCTTTCTGCTCAGTTCGGATGGCTTATAACACGTGTAAAAAGTAAATTTCTCTTGTCACACGGATAATGGTAAATATGTTTTTAACTTCTTTCCATATCAATTTGTTGGAAAGGTAGAAGAGACAAAGTACAAATAATTCACACATAAAATATTAGGTCTTGTTTTTTAATTTTTTACACAAAATATAATAATTACAATGAAGCCCCGTGAAGAATTAACTTTTTCCAACTAGCTATTTTTTCAAATTCTTCTACCATTAAGGCCTTACCCGGGATGGTGATTAAATTGTTCAAAAACTGAAACTCCAAAGCACTTAGCAACGTTGTGGATTTAGAAGAATATTGCTCATTACCATTAAGTGTAATTACAAATCAAGTTGTATGCACTTTTTTTCTTTCATTTTTAGTTATTATATCAATTTTGTATTCACTTTTTTGTTTTTCATTTTCAATTATTATATCAAATTTGTTTGCTAAAGCCAAACTGAACACACATTATCAATATTTTGTTAGTTTAATTAAAAAAAATTGAATTCAACGAATAACAAGACATCTTATTATATCAATTTTGTTTCATTCTTTTCCTCATTTTCAAATATTATATCAACCAACTCTTTGTGGGAGCAAAACCGAACGAACATTATAAAGGTTTGTTGTATTCTTTTTAATTGAATTCAACCTATGATAATACATCCTACCGTAGGGTGTCCTAGTCGTAGCTGGGTGACTTGACTTAATCCCACTCTTGTGAGTTTAAGTTGATTGCATATTTTCTGAATATTTAGGAATCTTATGGATATAGGCGTAGTCAAAAAAATTGACCACGCTTATGTTCATTAGATTCTCAAATATTTAGAAAATTTGCAATGAACTTAAAAATACCCATCTCAAGCGCAATATTTTTGCGTTAGATTTAAGTTAAAGGGTCACGGTGATAATTAATATTATTCATTTACTCAGTAGTGTAGAGTAATGGTTAGAAATGATAAATGTTAATAAACTTTTTGTCGTAGCTTGGTGACTTGGTGACTTAATCTCAGCCGTAATATTTCTGCGGTGGATTTAGGTTAAAGGGTCATTGTGATAATTAATATTATTCATCTACTCAATAGTGTAGAGTAATGGTTAGAAATGATAAATGTTAATAAAATTTAGAAAAAATAGTTATAATGATAAATATTAATGAAATTAATTTTAAAAAATTAATGAGGTCGGTTTTTCAGGTTTTAAGAAGTTAAGGGGTTTAATTGTTTTTTAAAATACATTCCATATTTTTCGACAACTAATTCAGGGTTTAAAGAAAATAAGTCTACGAACCTATGTCAACTCCCTTTTATATTTTGTAGATATTCTATTTTGGTTGTGCTAGAAAAATAATCACATTCAAAATGACCCATAATGCATAAAAGAAAATAGAACCACGATCCATAGATTACAGAATTTCTCATTTTCACATGCTCAGTAGATTATTGATATATTGAAGGTTATTACGGAAAGTACCTCTGATGCAGAAATCAATGGAAATGTTCAGTAGATTATCGATATATTGGTGTTATTACGGAGAGTACCACCGGTGCAGAAATCATTGGAGAAGTTCAGGGGATTATCGATATATTAAAAATTCAGGAGATTATGGAGAGTGGCTCTGAGGCAGAATTCAATGGAAAAGTTCAGAAGATTATCCATATATTACAGATCCCTTACGATCAGTGTTTCGAACATTATAGAGTGCTTAATGAAGACATGCAAAACCCAGAAATAGCCGCACGAGTTCAAACCGAATTCGATGTGAAAGTTCAGAAAATAACCAAAGATATACTTCTCGCTCGGGAAAAGTTAGAGAAATCTTCATTCTTTGAGGAATTTATGAGACAAATGGAGAGCCCAGAGATGGTGGCACGAATAGAAAGGGTGATAGGCACAGACCCCCATCATTCGCAATTACAGCTGGTTCTCTACGGCGTTGGAAGGTTGATTCCTATGACGGAAAAATCTGTGGAGCATTGTCAGATGCAGTTTGCTTTTGCGATTTTATTGAGAGAGAAATTTCTTTGGGTTGTTGGAACTACTACACCTACATGCAGACTCTCAGTTATAGCATGCAACTACATGCAACTACTACACATCTACATGCAGACTCTTAGAGCATGGGATTGCATGCAAGATTCCTTTTGCATGATTTACTCCTTGATTTGCTCCTTCTTTAACTCCGCAACTGACTAGCTATCTCCGGAACTTCTTGTAGGTGTTGAGTCTTCTCATTAATCACCACTATAGTTCATTACCTTGGGATCTTCACCCACTATAGTTCATTATCTTGGGATCTTCACCCAGTAATGCTATATAATGAGCATTGTAACATATTTTCTAATGAATCATTCTTTTCTTCTTTCAATTTTCTTTTAATGTTTTTGCTTTGCAAAGCTGTGTATTCAACCTTTGCTAGCTAGATTCATCTATGCAGGTTTTCTAACACATTTACAGTGGTCGGGAGCGGGCAATAGATCAGATGCACTGTTTTGGCTCTATCGTAGTGGGAGGGAAGCAATGATAACCACCAGTTGTAGCTCAAAAATGTAAGTTGAGAACAAGTAGCCATGAATGAAAATTAGATCAATAGTCAGAAACAGTGGGAGTTAAAGTTTTAAAGGAACTTAACAGCGTTCGTGGAATTTATGTTTTGATTTTTGTTTGAGTACAAGAGGTTTGTTTTGATCGTGTTAAATCTATTTTTACTATTAAAAAAATATTCAAACTCTCTTATGAACTGATTTTTCAAAAACATAGAAGACAAGATTCCAATTAAATTAAAAATGACTGTGTGGCCGTACACAACGCCGTTTAAAAAAACAAAATAGTATGTGAAAGTGAATTGATATTAATGAAATTAGATGGAAATTAATCGTGTCAGATATGTAAACAGCAATACATGTCAGAAGTCTTTTTAATGCATGTAGATTTTTTAAGCAGTAGTCTATAACGCGATTTTTTGAAAGCCCTTCCGGCGGATTTTTCTGGGCAAAATCCGGCAGCAATTCATTGGAATCCCAAGTTTGATAGCTAGTTTCTGCATAATCAATGGCTCCCAGGGTTTTCCAGGGCGCTGAATCCAAATATGCAGTTAAAAAACCATTTTAACTGCTAAAAATCAAGATTTAACCTCATTTCTTTCGCCGGATTCCGTCACCGGAATCTCCAAAAAATCGCATTATAGACAACTCCATTTTTTAATCACGCTTTTCATTTCAGACAGCTCAAAGAACCGCCGAACAAATATTAATTCATTTGTTGTATTATTAAGCTACTGTTATTTCTTGTCAGTCAAACTGCTGTTGTATTGTCAAGCATTTGATCGTGCTGCAAGTATTCTTCGTATTCTTTTGCCGCGTGTATGACAGATTCTAAGTCTGGTTATTCTCCGGTTCTTAATCCCCCTTTGCTAGAACTGTCTTTTCCTTCTGTTGGCCGAATTTGTGAGAGCCAGTTTTCAGTGCATGCACATGGAAAACAGTTCTTTGGATCACCCTGCTGTGGCAGATTACTGTTTTGATAGCGAAAGAGCATTCAAGGCGTGGAAGGATCAGAGTCCCTAGAGGCATTGGTGATATTGACATTTAGCTCAGGAGAACGATAAGACTGAAAGCAACATATTCCTGCTGCTTTATTAGGTGGGATAGGCAACATATTCCTGCTGCTTTATTAGGTGGAATAGGCTTTATTAAGTTCTTTATTAAATGGGATAAGCTAGATAACACATATATTTGTAATTCTATAGATCCATTAATACACGGCTAAATACATCTTACATGACACTGCATCCTCAGGGATGCTACATATCCATCAGTGCCATACATGTCCATGTACTTTCCATCAGTGGCATACATGTCCATGGACTTTCCGGCAACTCGATGACATCCCTGCCAAAGTCTGAAAACTCGGAAAAGTTAACGGGCCTCAAACGTTATCACTTGGAAAGGTGTTGCAATTTTGATGTTTTCTGCAGTTGAGCGCTGGAAATGCTTGATGTACAATCGGCAATGTCGTGGGGGATTAAGTCAAGCTGCTGCGCCAATGACCGCGCGCAGCATAAAGAGTATGCAGAGTTCTTCACATTTTATTTTATCAAAGCACAAAAACTGCTCCGGTATTGCACCACAATGATCTCCACTGTAATGAATGGATTTTATTTTTACAATTTGATTTCATTGTGCACACATTGGTCATGGTGCGATAATATTTGAGCATTTAGTGTATCAGTAGTTTTGGTTTGCTTTTTCTCTGGTTGAGGTTGATATTATTGAGGAGTCTTATCTAAATGATTTTATATTTATATAATATTATCAATTTTTATCCTTTTTTAATTATTTTTTTGTTTTTATAAATATTAAATATATTTTAAAAGGAAGTTCAGTGTTTGGTCTTGCTCAATTTTCTACTGGTTGAGGTTGATATTATTGAGGGCAGTCTTTATTCTAAATGATTTTATATTTTATATAATAATTATCCATTATTTATCATTTTTAATTATTTTGTTTTATTAAATATAAATATATTTAAAGGAATTTAATATTTATATGTATATTATTAATGTTATAAGGTTTTTTTTTAAGAATATAGTGATTCGTTTAAAATAAAGTTTAAAGTTTATTTTAAAAGTGTAAACCATTCAACTATGGAGTTTTGAAATTTCAATTTTTTTTAAAAGGCGTAAACTATTCAGCAATGGAGTTTTGAAGTTTCAATTGTGTAAAGAGTAAATATGAAAAGTTGTTTATTAATTTTTTGTAAATTCAATATTAGGTAAAATAAAGTTTCAATTTTTTTAAAAGTGTAAAGGGGAAATAT
>APFE030918809.1:6604-69815 GCA_000404065.3 Pinus taeda
TGCCTTGCATGCCATCCCCACTCCCTACCCTTGCAGCGCTACCACCTTTGCATGCCATCCATTCCTTGCTTAGCTTCTTGCCCAGTTGTCCCCCCAGGCTTTCTCTTCTCTGCTACCATATCTCCCCCTATCTACCCAGAAATTGGCCTGAAGGACATCGCCAGGCCCTCCATCCTCCATTCCACCAAAATAAAACCCTCTCTAGCCTCACTAGCCTTTTCCCTGAGCAAAATGCGCCACTCCCTATTAGCTTCTATACCCTCAAGCCTAACTAGCAGTGGCGCAGAGCTAAAGGGCCACTCTTCCTCAATGTTTATGATCTTTCTGCTTAGCATAATCTCTCCCCGTGGTATTTCCTTCTCGACAGGGCACAATTCTCTTCCCCCACCCGCCATGCTAAACTTTCCTTTGCTAATTACAAAAAGAAAATAGTTAACGTACCCGTGGTTACTTTGCCTGCTTGCTGGATGCGAGTATGGCTGGTCCTCCACTCTCGTTCTCCCACTGCCCTACAATCTATCCCTCCTCCCTTCCCTACTCTCCCTCTCATACTTTGCCTTACCTACCTATCGTCCCGTCCACCTTACGCAGCCATCCTTTCCACCTCTTCTCATACCTGTGTACCCAAGGCCACTTCTCCCTTCTGATGTCACTGCAGGCATGCGGGATGCCACCATGCCCTGCGGTATAAACGTGTGGGCAGTGGTAGGCAGTCCTCTCACCTCCTAGCCCCTGACATCCATTATTATACTGATTACCCACTCCGTCACCCCGATCAAGGGTTTATTTTATAGGCTATATTAGAGAAGAATACCATGGGAAAATACCATGGGTTATGAAAACTGCAAGTCAAAATGTTTCATAAGAGTAAATTGGCTATTTTATTTTAATTAAATAATTTTATTCTTTTATTCTTTTATATTATTATCTCTTGTTTTATTATTTTATTTTTATTTAATTATATAGACTCAAAATGTTTTATTAAATATTATAATCATTAATTTTTTTGTTTTATTTTGTTTATTAAATATTAATTTTATTATGTTTTCCAGTAGTTTTTAAGTGCAACTTTTTTGGAAAGTTTTACGATTTATTTTCCAATCTAATTTGTCTAGAATCCAAGAGAAATAACTAAGTTTTGGCCAGAAATAACCAAGTCAGGATTAATATAATTATAGCTAGATCCAAGATCAATCAAAATAGAAACAACTTGAACGCAAAGCTTATCGTCCATCTCAATGATCGATGCCTTATGATCCACCTGCATGTTGTCCACAACTGCATAGATCTAAGGAATGTTATGACCAACATCACCAATTGTATGCACCTCATGAGCACTGTAGATTTGGGGTCTACCACCACTCTGATATTTCAGACAACCCCTCCTACAATGATCCTTTACACATATCCAACACTACAATGGTTCCCTAGCATTGCCTCTAGCCTGCTGCTCTCCATGTACCTTCTCAGTTGTATTGAATCTCTTGTAAGGAACTGCATTATCTTTCTCACTTACATCTTGAGGTCTTCCTCGCTTTGGTGGTCATTTCCCTTTAGATTTGTTGTTTCTTTTCAAGTCATGCTTCAACTCAACCTTGTGCTTCGACTGCTCATAACAAGGCGTCATCTTTCAGATGGCCTCCTCCAACAATATAGTCTCATCGAACTCAATCCAGTCT
Source organism: Pinus taeda (assembly GCA_000404065.3). Lineage (NCBI taxonomy): Eukaryota > Viridiplantae > Streptophyta > Pinopsida > Pinales > Pinaceae > Pinus > Pinus taeda. The sequence continues at coordinate 8,284 of APFE030918809.1, forward strand.
CTGTATGCAACTTGAAATCAACTAATGAATCTCTGAACCATGGCCTTCTCCTCTTTGAGGTAAGACACATATCTCAATAGCTCCAAAAATCTGCTAGTATACTCCTCATCTGTCATAGAACCCATCTGCAACTCATAAAACTCCTTAGCTTTTTCATCATAATACCTTTCAAACAAGTGCTTCTTCTTGAAGAGCCTTTCAAACGCATACCAAATCAAATTATCTTCATGTATTTCCTTGACATTCTTCGCACCTTCCGACCAAATATCTGCTTTACCTTTGAGACTGAAAAGGGTTATCCTTGCTTCATGTTTTCTGAGTAATCATGCAATCTAAATAATTTCCTCATGCCAAGCAACCAAGCCTCTGCATCTTGTGATTTCTTCATCTCTCCATCAAAGGTAGGTGGCTTTGCCTTCTTTAACTCATTTGGCAAGAATCCCCTATCATTCCTCTCATACGGATGATAATGAAGATGATCGTGATGTCTATCATAACCAGAACTAGAGTAATACCTATGTCAGTCACCCCTCCTATTCGAAGTGTCCAACATCTTGCCATCTCTAATAGTGTCAGACCTATCTGACCTATGTCTACTATGAGACTTACTGCCATATGCCCCATTAGTTCTATCCTCATGTCCATGGCTGATCTGAAGAGGTCCCTATCACTGCAAATCTGACAAACTCTGAAGTAATATTGCATTCACCTCTGCTTGTTTCTCTTGTGCCTGTCTGATTTTGTCTTTTTCTGCTTTGCAACTCCTTATTTCTTCCTTCAGGCTTCTCAATGTGTCTACGAAGTCAAAAGAGTGCCCCACACCACGCTGCCCACTTTGCTAGCCATCTGATCTCTTTCCTACAAGGCATACTACGTCAGCTAAACCAAATCACCATCAATCAACGCACCTTAGCATAACTCGGGGAGGATACCTTGTCTGCAAGATCATCAAACCAGCGTGATGCATGTACAACATAACCATAATAACATATAGACATATATCAATAAGTGAGTCAATGCATAACCATCCTACTAACTAGGGTCCAGTCATTAATGCAAGGCCATATCAATAATGCATATTATGACCTCATGCATGACAACAACCATTTCTCCAGTATACGCATAACCGCATGTAGTCGAGCATATGCGATCAATTATTGTAATCAACCTACAAGACTAGTGCATGTAATCAAATAACCAAGAATGCAACCCAATGTACAAGGATGTAATCAAGCTGCATAGAATTGTATAACCAATCCTATACTCATGACGATGCATTCCATAAAATTGACATCAAGTTCCTCATGATAACCTTAATACTACCATGATCAATATGGTGCAGAGAAACAAGCACATGGAACACAAGTGTAAGAGCCACACACGCAACTGACATGCATACATGACCAACACATTCACCCATATTTGTAGCACCAGATATGACCCAAAGAGAGCGCAACCATGCTCTGATACCAATATGTAATACCCCCTCCCAGGTCTACGCAAAGTAACCATGCCAATCGTGGTAAACATGAGGAGAGATGCTACTATGATCAGATTTGACCTCCTATGTCACCTTAAGGAAGTGGAATCGATGAAACATCACATACAATCATCTAGCATCATCAACAGAACCCTCAGGAGACAAGTCGGCCACTCAGACAACCTATCCTTGGGTCCCACTGATATTCAATGGCTCTTAGGCCATAGTCACTCTCATGCTATGGGAAAGGGAGAAAATAGAAACCCAAATTCTCTCTCATAGGCTTGTCTACCAGCGACTATGGACCAAAATTTCTAGTTTTGTGCCAGCGACCCTGGGATTTAAGCCACTTTTCTAGCCCAAAATCCTGGCCTCTACCCATAACTTGTTGTAACTTCCAGAATTCATTAAAAAGATGATAACAAAGCTAAAATCAAAAATCACCCTTGGGACTAGGCCTGAGCATCCCCAACCGAGACTGACATTATGTCAAACACTTGGCATCAATGCAACCTATAGGTCTAGGATACAAGACAAAGCATAAACGACTTTAAAAACTTATGAAACTTAACTATAAGGATCACCTCCTTCTCCATTAAACTACTAAATCATCATTTAAGTCTTGCATCCATCCATTTAGTAGTTACAAGGAAATATATGAAATGTCCATGACATAAACCAACCATTCAACCATGCTTATAACTAGCATAAAACCATATAAATAGCAGAGATATGAAAACCATTAAATCCACATATAAATCAGTGCAAAAGTAAGAGAACTTAGCTTTTATTAATCATAGGTAAATTCGACCAGGTTCGGGACTTCCACGTACCACCTAACCATAGATATGTCTGAACCAAATCTCTCTTTCTTTTTTTTGCTTAAGCAAGAGTCGAACCTTCTTTTCATTTCTCTGTATAAAAAAATACATAAAATACAAAAAACCCAGGGTAGAAAAGGCCAGAGATATGGCTATTTCTAGGCGCCTTCGGAAAAGAGCCAATTGCTCACGACCTGAGTCAAGAGACTACTGAACCACTTGACCTGATCTCTAAGATCCAGCGAGCAAAAAACTAAATGATCCTTTCTGCATTGTAGTGTAATCAAAAAGGAGAAAAGGCCCACAAAATACATAAAACAGGCCCGCTAAGAAAACCAAGTATTTGACACAGACCCCCCCAACATGCTCAGTGATCCTGGGTCATTGATCCGCCACAGCAAGATCCAATGGTTGAAATACATATCGAATGGAAGATAAGCCATGAGAATACTCGTCTGATGAGGGCGGTATTCTCTCTCCTGCTAGAGCCACGTGTTGCGTGATGAGTGGCATCAGGCTCCTTTATAGGAAACCACTTCCGGAGTTAAGGGGACCCGATGAACTGAAAACCGCCTTGAGGGCAGTAAATAAAACCAAGTGGTGGACATAAAGATGTATTAGATCTTATACCTAGAAGATTTCAGGTCCACTGAGGAAGCCAAGAATTTTCCTCGGACCCACCAACATGCACCTTGAATCTCGGCCCTTGATTCCCAACCTTTTGATCCAATGGTTGAGAGGGATATCGGATTGAATAGGAGCAAGAGGAATACCTGCCCGATAAAGGAAGTATTCACTTTCTTTCCTCCAATAAGTGTCGATCAACGAGTGGCATCGGGCTCAATTCAAGAAAACCGCTTCAGGTTTTGAGGCTTTCCGAAAACCCGAAAACCGTTGAATCGATGTGTCCATTTCTGACAAAACCATATCTATATTAGGAATTCCACTGTTCCTTCTGACTAGAAACTCCCCACCCCATCTCCCTGCAGAGCAAAGCTGAGTTGATCTGTGGTGAAAGATAGTTACAATAAATCCTCGCCCACTCTATAACCCTGGGTCTGTGCTGTTTTGGGCTGATATAGCTGACAGAGGATTGAAAGTCACTTTTTAAATTACCCCAGGATAACCGCTTCATGTTGATAGCATCTCTTCTAAAACCCAACTTTTGTGCTCTACTAGCAACCCGTGTTCTGATAGATTTCACAGTCCACATTCGCTTGGTTGAGACAATCATCCCTCAATCTGCCCTAGGGAACCTCTTTCCATCTATACTTATTGTTGCTCTTAGCACAGAGAGCACCTTTATTGGAAAGTATATCCACCAATTTATTGGTCATCCTACGAACATGCATGAACCTTAAGGTTCTCATGTTCTGAAGGTGGAGATGGATTCTTTTATAGACCTAAAGAAGCCTCCAATGTCTCAAGACTTTTTCCAGATCCGAACCACAACAGATTCTCTTGACCGAATTGATAATCGACTCTGGCTCTACTTCAATTATGATGTTCTGAAGATTGTCATTCTTCAGGATTTCTAAACATTGCTCAAGGGCCATTAGCTCTGCCATATTGTTTGTGGCTCTTCCCAACTTATAATGAAAAATGTATTGTATATAGCCCTTCTCATCCCTTATCACTCCTCCATAACCAACCATGCCCAGATTTCCTTTTGAGGCCCCATATATGTTACATTTCATATATCCCTGAGGGGGAGGACGCTAGAAATCTTTTTCAATGACTGGTCGCTTTACCAATCTGTTATTGCCATGAGGAATCAACCCTTGCATACCCAATTGAAGTAATATTTGCACATCAATATTTGAAAGGAGGTTCTTAGGGGATGTTTTCATTAAAGTTCCAACTGTCTCCTTGACCTGTTTTAAGATTTTTTCCATGATACTCTGGGAGGAACTCTTTCTATTTTTTAAAATTCTATTGTTGCGTTCCTTCCAGATGTCCCAAATTAGGAAGTTGGGAGCTAAAGCCCAAGCTTTGTTTACCATTTCATAATCAGAGAAGTTTCTCCTCCAATTCCTTAGGGTATTGGTTATGCTTCCTCTGTCCCTATCTGTTTGTCTGAATATTGAGGTAATCCCATCCCACAATGTGGAAGTAAACATGTAGAGGTTGAGGAGGTGCTCCATAGTTTCCTCTTGTGAATCACAAAGCTGGCATCTTGATGGGCCAGAAACACCCCTTTTCTGGATGTTCTCCCAGGTCAAAATTTCCTTATGATGCACAAGCCACATAAACAGTTTGTTTTTCATCCATCCTTGGTTCTTCTAAAGATTCTTCCAAACCCCATCTGGTTTCGTAGAATCAAGCTCAAGGGCTATGCGTTTTGCCTCTTTAAGGTTAAAGGTGCCTTCATTGTTATTGCCCCATCTTAGTTGGTCAGAATCAGCTAAAATCGGGATCTTTCTTTGATCCAGGATGTTAGTTAGAGCGTCAGCCTGTACTTTCAAGGGGCCATTATCCCTATAATCCATTTCCCTCCAAGTTCTCCATTTTCCTCCGCTATTTGTCTGATCCCAAAATTCATTTACTCGGAGTAACCCTCTGGTGTCAATATCATGCCTGAGATCTGCAAAGTCTTCTCTTAACAGCTTAGGTTCCTATTGCCATTTATCCTCCCAAAACCAAGCAAGGTCTCCAGCTCTAATTTCCCAGAAACTATTTTTCTGAACTATGTCTCTGTTCTCCCAAGCTTTGTTCCAGATATGGGAGCCTTTTATGATCCCATACATTCTTATATGGTCCTTGTCTTGCCAATTACTTGCATATTTATGGTTCCAAATTTGTGCCCAAGGAGCATCTGAATCTTTTATCCATCTCCACCATAATTTTACGCCCAAAACTTTGTTTAGCACTTCAGGATCATCCAGTCCTAAACCTCCTTGTGTTTTAGGTTTACATGTCTTTTCCCAGGCTACCAAGGCCCATTTCTTCTTTTCTTCCCCCTTGCCCCAAATAAAATCTCTTTGGATATTTCTGCGTTGTTGCATAACTCCTTTTGGAGCTGGAAGGGCTGAAAACATGAAGATGGGAACTAATTGAAGGACAACTTTTGTGAGCACCAGTCTGCTCGCCAAGTTCAAAGATCTGTTTGTCCATTTTCGAGTCTTGTCCTGCAACTTATTAATCACATGCTCCCAAACTGTCTTGTTCAGAGGTTTGTCTATGAGCGATACTCCCAAATATTTTGATGGAATCATATCTCTTTGAAAGCCTAGAATTCTGGAAATATTTCACTAAATAGCAATGTTAGTATTCAAAAAGAAAATCTTTGATTTGGAAAGGCTTACCTCTGTACCCACTACCATAGCAAAGTCACGCAGGATTTGTTTGTAAGCTAGTGCTTCCTTGACTGTGGGGATGTCCTGTAGCATGGTATCATATACAAATTGCTGATGGGTTAAAGCCTGTTCGTTCCTAGATAGTTTGAGACCCTGGATCTTACCTGCTTCTTTAGCGGACTTGATGGCTCGACCTAGTCCTTCCATCATAAGAACAAAGAGAAAGGGGGAGAGAGGATCTCCCTGCCTGAGGCCTCTTGAAGGTTTAAAGGTCTTTGATGGTGAACCATTCACCATAATAGAAAAACGAGAGGTAGTCACCAGGGCCATTACCCATCTTACCCAGTTGTGGTCAAATCCATAAGCTAGAAGGACCTTCCTGATGTAGGCCCAATTTAACTTATCATAAGCCTTTTCTGAACCAAATCTCTCTTTCAGTCAGTCACCCCTATTCCATATTCCAAGCATGAATGTGGGATATCATAGAATAACCAATCCAAGAACAACCAAGGGAATCCAAAGGTTAAAAAACCTCCACCCTCATTAAATCGTGATCACACCAAAACCGGTGCTCTGATCACAACTGAACAGAACTTGGAATGCCATCTAAAATCCATCACTGTCCTTGAGGAATTTTCCCTCTCCTTATCTCTCAGGCTTTACTGCAATCCAAACCCGAATCACTATGCCCTAAACCGAGACTTCTCCCTTACGCTTTACCGTGTATCTTGCCAAAACAAGTCAAGGGATTCTTAGACCTTTGGAAATGAACCTTGAGACCACCTTTGCGCTGGATTCTGAAATCCATCTAGCAAACCAAATCTCAAACCGAAATAAACATCCCAACATACCATGGCATCCGGAAAAAGGCTAAGCTAGGTTGAAATCCACTGTCACAACCCGAAAAATCCATGCCACCGACAACAAGAGAACCATACACCAACATGCAATGTCATGCATGTCCAAACCAGCTAGGAAATCACACATGCAAAAGTTTACCTGCAAGTATTCCTACTGAAGCTACTTGATCCTGCTTTCCTTTCCTTGATCCTTGTTTGTTTTTCCTTTCCTTTTCTTGTTTTTCCTTTCCTTGCTCCAAATTGTTGAAAATGGAAACAAGAAATGCTAAAAATAACATTGTTATAAATAGCATTTCATGATATACTCCAACTCTGTTGGAAATAGAAAAAAATAGAAATGCTAAAATTAGCATTGTTATAAATATCACTTCGGGATAGATTCCAATTTTAATGAGTCCCTAAATTAAAATTGAGAATTAAAATTTGAATTTAGTCTCACTAGTTGTTTGAAAAATAATTAATTAATTCATGTTGAGTTAATTAGTTGGAGAAAATCAAACATGAAGTCTATGTGAAGACATGCAACAGATATCCCTTTGATTGAGGAAGTTATCCCTTAATTAAGGAGATCAGGATGAGTTGTAATTTGAGTTGTAATTAGTTAGCTCAGTTAACTGAGTTAAGTCTAGTTAAATTAGTTCCAAACAATTGGAGGAACTAATTGTGAGTTCAGTCAGTTAATGCATGCATGCATGCAACTAGTGTTCTCCAGATAACTGAATATTATGTCATAAATAACTCATGCATGTCAATTCAGAGAAAGACCCAGTTGAGATTAAAGGAAGGGACATTGCACTATCAGTTGGAGGAATTTTCCTATAAAGGAAATTCATCCATGCAGAAGGAATTAACTCCTTCAGGATTGCATAGTTATTTCAGAGGTCTGGGCAGTGTGTGAGGGATTATTACACACAGGTGGCACCTTGACGACCCAGGAGAAACTACGTAAGGAAATAGGAGGCTTGGAAGATTGAAGGAAGGCATATGTGTTGTCTATTGTATCTATGAGCAGCAGTGAGGGATTGTACTGAGAGCTCAACAGCTTGTGAGCTAAAGCTTTGTGTAATCCTGAGATATTTCCACTTGTATGATAATACAGATAGTGAGGTTTTTAGCTGAGGCTTTCCCCAGATTATTCTTCTGTGTTTCATGTGTGATTGAATCTTCTTCTCTGTTATATGTGTTCTATTTGATCTTGCTCAAAATCAATTAAGATTCCGCAAGTTTGATTGTAGAAGTAGATTAAGTAATTTGCTTTAGTATATTGCATCATCAGGTTAATCTACAGTGAAATTTCTACATGGTATCAGAGCAAAGGTGATCAAAGCGAAGAATAGTATACAAAGAAGGGGGAAGTTTGAAGTTTGAAGTTCTTGATTGTAGGTACAGAATCGATTTCTTATCACATCTCAAAATTCACCAATGGTGTTCAATGGATTGAAACTCGAGTATACCATGGATGGCAGCTCGAATTACATAGCGTGGAAGGATCGCATGGAAGTAGTATTAGAGGATAATGGGTTGAAGGACTTCATTGATCAAGAAGTCCCCAAGCTAGCAACAGTTAATGCCCAAGAATTGGCGGAATGGAAGAAATGTGTGGCGAGAGCGAGGAGGATTCTTCTGGAGGGAGTTCGAGACCATATTGTATTGAGTGTCCATGGGAAGGAGACTCCATTTTCAATGTGGAAGACATTGAAGGACCTATATCAAAACAGCAACGACCAGAGGAAGTTGGCGTTGAAGGACAAGCTTCGGAAAATCAAGTGTGAAAAGGGCGACACGATCTCTACATATCTGAACAAGCTCACCACCTATAGAGATGAGCTTGGAAGTGTAGGAATCACGACAGTTGATGATGATATGGTGAGTCTTTCTGTCCTCGATCTTCCTAAGAGCTGGCATAGCTACCAAGACTCAGTGAATGGAAGAGAGAAACTGCTGGATTAGGAATGATTGTGGTTAGATCTCATGCAGGAGGAGATCAGGAGGAGCGCCAGAGATGGTTCTTCATCCAAGGATGATGAAGAAAATCTAGCCTTAGCCAGTAAGGCAAGGAAAGGGAAGGAGAAGGATTCTCATCCCAAATCGAGTTCTTCTCATGGAGGGAAGAAGATTGACAAATCTAAAGTGTGATTCTTTAATTGTCATGAGGTGGGCCATTATGCAACTAATTTTCCATTAAAGAAATCTAAGAAGGGATCCTCGGAAGGATCTTAAGGTGAGGCATTGGCCTCTCAGTTCAAATTGGATTTTACCCTCATCGCATGCATGGTTTCATTAATGATGGGTTGTGGTTGGTTTCTTGACAGTGGAGCCTCATTCCACATGAACGATGATAAGAGTTTTTTCAGTACCTTGGAGGAGAAAGACCTCGAGATACTCATAGAAATGGGTGATAAGGGAAAGTACCATGTTTCAGGTGAAGGTACAGTTGCTTTTCAGAGGGAGCATGGAGCTCGCATCACCTTGAGAGATGTGAAGTATGTGCCAGGACTGAAGAAGAACTTGGTATCGATCGTGATGTTGGAGGACAAACGCTATGATGTAGTCTTCAGTAAGGGAAAGGTTTTCCTTAGACACATCACCATGAAGCCGGTGAAACAGATCGGTTCACGGATACAAAACCTGTATGCTCTTGAGGTTCAAGATGCATGCAAAGCCTTGAGGAGCAAGGAAAATGTTGGAGACTTGGTGGTTGAGAGGGAGAGTACATTACCTCTCAACATGCAACACCAGAAGAAGTCTCAGACAATTTTGAAGGAGCCATAATTGGTGAAGCAACTTCAGGAGATTGTTGAGCAGCCACAACTGGAGAAGCCGAGAGGAGACCAGTGGAGGCATCCACTCATGCAGAGACCTCCAATAGGGAGAAATTTCGATCCAAGAGGGCAGATGGATCACATGCATCCATACCTCCAAGTGTGAGGTGGGGCGATGTGAAGTGATAGTCCCATGAAGGCTGAAATAGGGGTAGGATCCTTGAGGTACCCAACCTCTTTGATTAGACCTTGTTACGGGAGCCTCGACGAGGAGTAGTAGGATTGGCTAAGTAGGTAGAGACAGATGTGGATGGAGCGGCAAAGGAAGATTTAGCATCAGAGGGTGTTTCTAGCCCAACAAGGAGGTCAGTTACTTACTTCTCAGCGACTGAGTTGCAGTACAGCAGTGGGCAGCACGATGCAACATGATGAGAGGAGATGCAGTGCGGATGCAGTGTTGGGAGATAGGACCAGCAGCAGCACGGATGCGGTGGGAGGAATCAATGTGATTGATGCAATAGTCAGAGATCAAAGTGACAGAGGCTAGAGCAGTCAGATACTGAAGAGCATAGAGGTGCAGAGTTTTCAGTCGATAGAGGCAATAGCAGTCAGATACTTTAATGACAGAGGCATCATTCTAATTCGGGTTGGATACTTTTTGTGTTCCTATAGTTGTTGGAGCAACAACACTTGAGAGAAGTGTTGCACATAGAACATTCCTAAGGTTCAGGATCGGGTTCAAGTTGAATGCCTTTCTTGTTGAGAGGGAGTGTTGAAAATGGCAACAAGAAATGCTAAAATAGCATTTCAGGATATACTCCAAATCTTTTGGAAATAACAAAAAATAGAAATGCTAAAAATAGCATTGCTATAAATAGAATTTTGGGGTAGATTCGAATTTTAATTAGTCCCTGAATTAAAATTGAGAATTAAAATTCGAATTTAGTCGCTACGTCCATGGGAAAATTAAAATTTCATATTTCTTCAATTTCATTTTCACATGATGTTATTCTTGTTGTAAGCCTTGAGGTACCCATTTCATGATTGGGGTACATTGAAGGAGAATGTTCGAAGGAAGCAAAATCAAGGGGTTCTTTAGACAAAGAAACCAAGCCATTTCCCAAATCATCAAGGAAAGAGAATGATGGGAACACATCACAATCCTCCCGTGATAGTGCACATTGCAGAGAAAGAGTTAAGGCAAGCTCTCATCACCAAGAATATACCAGAGACAACCAAGAGAGGTATAAAAGGTCTTAGTATACTAATGTTCATTTTAATTACAAGCACATTGTTAATGATGAACATAGCTTGTGGCATAGAAAACCATGTAGTTTTTGTGGCTTGTACAACCATTATGTTGCCAAGTGTTGGAAGATGATGACAACAAGAAATAGGATGAGATGTCAAAAGGCCTTCTCCACATCAAGGAAGGAAGAAAGTGAAGCAGTTCTGGAGGAAGAAGAATTTTTGTAGTCATTGCAACAAATGTGGACATCAGAGAGTGATATGTAAAAGGGGCCCTTAGGCTTCTTGTCTAACTTACAAGAACCTCTCCCACTCCCAAAGCTTAAATATTCCCATGTCTTTATGATTAACCAGTGCAGAATTAAATTTGTGCTTGAAAATAAGGTGTATGCTTATGGTTGTTTTACACTGTTTATGTGTTGTAAATTGATATTCTTAAATTGATATAAAACATATAACAGTGAAACAATGCAACAAATAACAAACACACATAAGACATCAAGTTTAAAATGGAGTTCACCAAAAACTCTTGGGCTACATCTCCTTGAGCTTAATTCAACTCAACTAAGCTCTCTAGTATTATGGTCTGAGTTCTTTTACACGCTCCACACTCAACTCCACCGATTTACACATAACATAATGGGTTCAGAACACCATCTTATCCCCTAGCTCTGAAGCTCTCAGCTTTCTGGATCTAGGCTCTAGCTCTGGCTCTGGCTCTAGCTCTTGGCTTTGGCTCGTGGCTCTAGCTCTTGGCTCTGGCTCTTTGGCTCTGGCTTTTGGCTTTCTACAACCTTCAACTCTTTGTCTCTTCACTTGACCTTCAAGTGACCCCAAAGACTGCCTCAGCTGCTCTGCACAGTAGATTTTTAGCTCCCTTGCTTCTGTCTTGCAACTACCTTTCTGTTGCTTGCTCTCAATTGAGCTCTCTACCTCCTTTGAGGTTCTTTTCTGGCTTTTCGGCTTCCTCAATTGTTTCTTTATGATTCATTATCTCTCTGTGGCTCTGCGGCTTCTCTGCTCCCTGTCAGTTAAACTAGCCATCTGGCTTTGCGGCTCTGTGGCTTCAAAATGCATCATTGCCTGTAAAAATTTCTTCTTGCAGCGTGGCATGATGATCAGGATCGATTACAGAGGTTTTGGGGCCTTCTCATAGGCGAAAGCCCAAAAATTTAGAAAATCCCATTACACAGGCATTTTCGGAAAATACATTATCGGGGGTGTTTTTGGACTTGAAATCCCATTCAATCGCCCCTAAAATCCCTATCGGGTCCACCATTAGGCGTTATATCGCATCACATTAGTGTATTGGGCGAAATCCCAATTACACGGGAAATACGTGAAAAACCCGACAAAATCCCTTTTATCGGACTTCAAATTATATCGAATCCAACCTATAATTGTATCAGGTCCACCTTTGGCTGCTTTCTCACTCTCCACCATTGATCTGCGGGATCTTTGATCCAATGGTCAATATGCGGTTTCTGGTGGCTTTAAGGTACGAAGGTTACCCGCCCGAAAATGCGGTTTCCCTGTTCCTCTGCCAAGCCACGTGTCATTCATTGTATGGGATCGGGCAGAGCCAACCCAATACCATATACTGCTTGAGGTCCACCCGAAATCCCACTTACGGAACTCAAATTTTTATAAATCGCCCCTAAATTCCCCTTCGGGTCTGGCTTTAGTGCTTCGGGCGTCTTTCCTTTGTATTTCAGTTTTTACATCGAAAAACGTTATTACACAGAAAATCCCTTTTACCAGATCTCAAATTTTATAAACTACGCTTATGAATTCTATCGGGTTTGGCAATCACAAGTTGTCGATTTAATCATGGTCGTCCATTCCTTTTCTGATCCGATGGCTAAAATTTCTTATCACGATCACTATCGCATATCGCATTTCGAACGGCCCGCGGGTTCTGTCTAACGCCGATGTCGATTCGTCGATCCAATCATCAGCGATTGGCATATTGCATGATTGCAATCGCCAAATCCAGGGTCCCAATATTGCATACATGTTTGCCTCTGATCCGATACATCGGATCGACAGATCGGGGTTTCTTTCGCCTCCGCTTAAGTCCGCCTCTTGGACCATCTCCGCTGCGATTTCCCTTTATAAGGGTTTTTTGCCTATTTTAGGGGATTTGGCCTCCTTTTTCCAAAGAACAAAGGGCATCTTATTTCTGCGATAACTTCTGTATCCTAAGTCCATTTTAGCCCATTCAAATTGCAGTAGATTCAGAATAAAAAGATCTCTGCCATGGGGCTACATCAAAGAAATTCCTTGGACTTTTATTTTCCTCTATGAGGAACACTTAGACTTAGGAGTCTACCCAAAATCCATTTTGGATCACACCTTCCCACTAAAAGAACTTTTGGTCTGCAAAAGATTGATATACTGATATGGACAGTAAATGAGAATAAAAACACCCTCTTCCTTCAACCTCCACACACTTGCCTTGCATAGTGCCTCTAAACCAAAGTCTTTGACCACTTTCCTTCCTAGATGTACTAGTTCTCCTGGGAAGAACTGCCTTCCTTCTTGCCTTCATGCAGAACTTCTGCTGCAATTGTCACTGAAGGTAGTTTGAACTTCTTTGCCTTGACCATTGATCCAAGGTGGCTCAAACAAATGTGAAGTACATCTTCTCTACAAAAACTTTCGTTTGTACCTGTTTGAAAAGTTGTCAACAACAATTGTTAACAACAACAGAAATACAGACAACAATTGGATGGCCTAAACCCCTGCTTCAACAAAAGAAACATATTTCACATCTTGTGAAAACCTCCATGTCTTAAATTTGCATACAAATGTTGGACTAGATACCAAGCCCACAAAACATGCCTTTAAACAAATGACCCTTCAAGTCAAGCACGTAGAAAAAGACCATTAGGACTCTTTTTCAAAAGATGAAACACTTCGTCATTATCTCCATCTTGGAGACCAAGTTAACTTTTCCTAAGTTAACATGCATCACATGCATGTCAAAGCAATCAACCCTACAAGTTAATTACATATACATGTTTAAATACAAGGAAATCATCAACATCCCTATGTTCATGTATCTCATGCTCATGCGTGCATTTCATCCTTCAACTTTCACTTAAGCACATTATGCTTTTGAAGCTGAAATGAAATATAATGTTGCAGCAAGAAATGCAAACAGATCCATCAAGAGACATGCAATCTTAATCGAATAAGAACTCTAGCCGTTTCTTACCAATCCCTTTCAAAGGTACTACCTTTGTCTGCACATCAACATCATCATGTGAATCATCCTGAGACACATCATTCATGGAATCTTCCTTCCCATTTCTACCATCTTCTCTTTCCACTTTCTTCAGCTTTTGTGGAAGCATTGCTAGATTCAGAGTCCAACACTTTTCAACAAGATGCCCTTGCTTATGGCAGTAAGTGCGCTACATGTGCATCCTCTTGACAGCATGATTTGCCTTGTCCAATGGACCTTTGGCTTCTTGCTTCCTTTCCTTCAAAATTTTCTTGTATGTGGCCATTCTCTTCCAACATCTAGAAACATTATGGTTATCCAAACCACAAAAGGAACATGCAATTCTTTTCCCATATCTATGTGGAAATTTATCATGCTTTGCACATTCAAAAGGAAAATGTTTAGAACGATATTTATACCTTTCTCTTTCACCTTTATTGCCTTCTTGAGGAGGTGAATCAAATGAAGAAGTGGCTCCCTTTGGAAAACCATCAATCTCTTCAAGGTTGTCAGAGTCTCCCCAACTCTCTGGTTCAAGTGTGTGCTTCTGAACACCTGCATTCTGCAAATGATGTTTCAAGCTATTGCATTCCTCCTTAATACAATCTTCACACTTTGCAATGCAACTCCTTCTTGGAGTTGTTTCAATGTCCTTCATGGCAGTCTTGGAACTCTTTCCATAAGACTATCCATAGATAAGACCCAAATACTTAGGCCTTTCCTCAACCATTATTGGTTCAACAATACCTTGTGCATGCTTTTCAAATCCCTTTCCTTCATAGCCCATCTTGGACATTAGCTTGGAACCTATGCCTCTAGTATGTTTTTCAAAAGAACCAATATAAGCATTCTTAGAGGAAATTGAGGACAAACTGGAACTATTTACCTCATCTTCAAGCTGATACTTGACTAAGGCTTCTTGGGCAACAAATATTTGTGTCTCCAACTCATGCATCCTTCTCAGGTTCATATTCGCAATATGAAGTTGCCTCTCCACTTCCTACAATTTGTCAGAAAGCAACTGCTTCTCTTTCTTCATGGAATTCAACTGCTCTCTAAGTATGTTGCTCTTCCTTCCATCCTCATACATTTCTCTCACCATATCCATCATGGTGGACAAGTCTTGCTTCATATATTCTTCAAAGAGTCTTGTGATGAAGAAAGAAGAATTTGAGGAATCACTTGTAGAAGTAGTCATCATGCTAATGAACAAAAGAACTTCAAACAAGATTAATAAAGAGCTTATTCAAGCAACCTTTTGTGCTTCAAGGATTGTTATGATGTCCTCTGGGATAGAAGAATACTTTCAGCCCTTCTTCTTTCTTTTCCTTCTTGGACTGAGCTATCAATAGCTTTCCCTTCACCTCTGCAAACTCAAACAATAGTCAGTCTGCAAACAAGCATACAATCAACCTCTAACTGTTTAAACACCTTTTAGATAAGAAATCTTTGCTCTGTCAATCAAGCATTCTGATGTAACCTTCTTTGAAGGTGGGGCTAATCAATCTCAGGCTCCGATACCACCTGATCTATAAATGGGTCTCTTAGGCCTCTTGTCTAACTTACAAGAACCTCTCCCACTCCCAAAGCTTAAATATTCCCAAGTCTTTATGATTAACCCGTGTGGAATTAAATATGTGCTTGAAAATAAGGTGTATTCTTATGGTTGTTTTACACTGTTTATGTGTTGTAAATTGATTTGCTTAAATTGATATAAAACATATAACAGTGAAACAATGCAGCAAATAACAAACACACATAAGGCAATAAGTTTAATATGGAGTTCACCCAAAACTCTTGGGCTACATCTCCTTGAGCTCTAGTCAACTCAACTAGGCTCTCTGGGATTATGGTCCGAGTTCTTTTACAAGGTCCATGCTCAACTCCATTGGCTTACATAGAACACAATGGGTTCAGAACACCATCTTATCCCCTGGCTCTGAAGCTCTTGGCTTTCTGACTCTAGGCTCTGGCTTTGGCTCTGGCTCTGGCTCATGGCTCTGGCTCTTTGGCTCTGGCTTTTGGCTTTCTCTAACCTTCAGCTCTTTGGCTCTTCACTTGACCTTCAAGTGACCCCAAAGACTCCCTCTGTTTCTCTGCGTAATATCTTTTTCACTCCCCTGCTTTTGCCATGCAAATGCCTTTCTGATGCTTGCTCTCAATTGAGCTCTCTGCCTCCTTTGAGGTTTTTTTCTAGCTTTTCGGCTTCCTCAGTCATTTCTCTGTGATTCATTATCCCTCTGCTACTTCTCTGCTCCCTGTCAGTTAAACTAGCCATCTGGCTTTGCAACTCCGTGGCTTCAAAATGCATCATCGCCTGTAAAAACACCTTCTTGCAGCATTGCATGATGATCCGGAGTGGTTACAAAGGTTTTGGGGCCTTCTCATAAGCGAAAGCCCAAAAATTGAGAAAATCCCATTACACAGGCATTGTCCGGAAAATACACTATCGGGCGTGTTTTTTCAGACTTGAAATCCCATTCAATCACCCCTAAAATCCCTATCGGGTCCGCCATTAGGCGTTATATCACATCACATTAGCATATTGGGCGAAATCCCAATTACACGAGAAATACGTGAAAAATGCGACAAATCCTTTTTATCGAACTTTAAATTATATCGAATCCACCCTATAATCATATCGGGTCCGCCTTTGGCCGCTTTCACACTCTCAGCTGTCGATCTGCAGGATCTCTGATCCAACGGTCAATATGCGATTTCGGGCGGCTTTAAGGTACGGAGGTTACCCACCCGAAAAGGCAATTTCCATGTTCCTCCGCCAAGCCACGCGTCGTTCATTGTATGGGATCGGTTACCATTTACCGCTTGAGGCCCGCCTGAAATCCTGCTAACGGAACTCAATTTTTTATAAATCGCGCCTAAATTCCCCTCCGGGTCCGGCTTTACCACTTCAAGCATCTTTCCTTTGTATTTCAGTTTTTATACCAAAAAAAGTTAATACACAAAAAATCCCTTTTACCGGATATCAAATTTTATAAACTGTGCTTATGAATTCCGTCGAGTTCGGCAATCACAAGTCGTCGATTTAATCCTAGCCGTCCATTCCTTTTCTGATCCGACGACTGAAATTGCTCGTCGCGATTGCTATCGCATATCGCATTTGGAACGGCTCGCAGGTTCTGTCCAACGTCGATGTCGATTCATCGATCCGATCATCGACGATCAACATATCACATGATCGCAATCACCAAATCCAGGGTCCCAATATCGCATACATGTATGCCTGCCATCCGATACATCGGATCAGCGAATCGGGGTTTCTTCTGCCTCCACTTAAGTCTACCTCTTGGACCATCTCCGATGCGATTTCTATTTATAAGGGTTTTTTGCCTATTTTAGGGGATTTGGCCTCCTTTTCCAAAGAACAAAGGGCATCTTCTTTCTGCAATAACCTCTGCATCCTAAGTCCATTTTAGCCCATCTGATACATCGGATCAGCGGATCGGGGTTTCTTCCGCCTCCGCTTAAGTCTACCTCTTGGACCATCTCCGATGTGATTTCCATTTATAAGGGTTTTTTGCCTATTTTAGGGGATTTGACCTCCTTTTCCAAAGAATAAAGGGCATCTTCTTTCTGTGATAACCTCTGCATCCTAAGTCCATTTTATCCCATTCAAATTGCAGTAGATTCAGAATGAAAAGATCTCTGCCATGGGGCTACATCCAGGAACTTCCTTGGACTTTCATTTTCCTCTGTGAGGAACACTTAGACCTAGGAATCTATCCAAAATCCATTTTGGATCAGAGAGCCACATGTTGGGAGCTCCATCCAAAGCAATATCTCAAGAAGGACAAAACGCCTGTGCAGGAACCAGTTGGTAAAGTTGCTTAACAAGTGAATCAGCTCCAGAATGATGACCCATTCATTTTGATGAGGTAGAGATGGTTTTATTAGAGACCATAGCTTGTCATGGCCGCATTTTTTTAAATCATATGTTGTGAAATGATTTTAAAAGTGATGATGTGATTTCCATCACTTATTAAAGCAACATGATGATGTTTTTGACCTTTTTGTTAATAACTGGGGTATTGGTTTTTGTTATGATTTTGATGTAAAGTTGACCAAAGAGTGTGTTATAAACTCTTGGAAAGTGTAGTGTTTGCTTGGGTCATGATAGGTCATGTAATTGAACATGTATTTTGCAAGATGTAGCATAGGTTTGCATAAAGTACATGTGTCGGTTCATCACTTATGGCTCCAAAGTGAAAAGGCGAAGGAGAAGGAAGTGTGGCTGGTTAGGCAATAGGGGAATTTTGAGGTCTAAAATGGGCCTCCTAAGAAAAATGTACAACCAAAATAAACTTTATAAGAACTAATAGGATTCAAGATGATGATGTCAACCATGGGGGATGATTCACCATTTTTGGAGCAAAAAAGTAAAACGATTATAAAATAATAAAATAATAAAACTACTTTTTCAACTTGTATTTTCAACTTATCTCCCTGAGGTTTTACTCAAATTTCGAATGGGAGTACTCTTTGGATGAAAAATTTAATTCCTCATCCAAGGAGTACCCATGTTGCATACTTTCGATGGACCCTACTACACGAAAAATGAGAAATACATGAAAAACATGATTCCAATAACGTTTTTCATGTATTTCTCATTTTTCATGTAGAAAGGTCCATCAAAATTATGCAACATGGGTACTCCTTGGATGAGGAATCAAATTTTGCATCCAACAAGAGTTTCCGCTCAAAATTTGAGCAAACCCATAAGGAGATAAGTTGAAAATACGAGTTGAGAAAATATTTTTTTTTTCATTTTTTCCCTCTAACATTTGATGATGTAATATAATATTATTTTATTATTTCCACTATTGTTTTATAATTTCCTTAGGAGGCCCATTTTAAACCTCAAAACTCCCTAATGGAACTTATTGTGTAGACGAGGAAGTACAACAGATTGCAGATAGAGTTCATGCTTTTGGAGGACCAAAAGCTCCTTAGTGGGGAGGAATAATCTAGGTAGCTCTAAAGAGGCTTAATTTTCGAAGTTTGCAAATATCAGCAATACTAATACCAAGTGGTAATGTTTAGCGTTACAAACCCAACAACACGAAGGACACCTCAATTGGAGTCCATATGACCATTTTATTATCGTAAGAAAAATTCAAGTCACAAAGGAAGGTGGAACCCGCTATGCTTATGTGGCACATGTTTGACCAAATAGCTAATGACATGTGGCACTCCATCATAGACTCCTTGCCTTTACAAAAAAAAAGACAAAAAAAATAATAACATAATAACAAAATAATTTAAATTTGATCATTGTATTGTTTTTATCCATCTCAATGCATTTGGAGTGGAAAAAGTGGAGATATTAGCGCACAGGGCTGTTTTTGCCGACGGGACCCAGTTTGGTGAAACGAGGTCTAAAACCTTCTATGAGTGTTTCGAGGCATCAAACAATGTTTTTTTGGGGTAAAACTTTATTCCTTTAATGTAACACCTTTTCATGTTATTCTACATACAACGACCTTTCCAACAACGCAAGAAGTTCATCATTCGGAGACCGTATGCAAAAGTTATGCCACTCAGAAGTTGACCTTCCTGTTTTCACACCTATAGTTCGAGAGGATGCCGCAACAACCCCCATTATTTATGGAAAAGGGGCTAGCCACGTGTTTGTGATGTAAACGATTATAGAAGAGTCCATTTTGTAACTCTAGTTAAGAGTTGATGCAGTCAAACTTAACCACTAGTAGGCTATCGAGATGTGTTATAAATGGACCGCTAGGAGGAAGAGGCATTCCATTCTTTCGAGAGCATTTTGTTCCATAATTGAGCAAAGATAGCCAAGAGAGATAGGAGGTAGAGCACACAAAGAGGATCTGTGCACTGTAGCAGCCCACGGGCCACATGCATTACTTCTTTGTACCTGCAGCCATATTTCCAAACAGAGAAAAAGAGCGAAGTGCGTCACCTTCCAGCGGGGTTTTCTCCCAAAAAGGTTTCTTAGAGAGCATATGTTGTGTCTTATGTATTTGTGAGCTTATTTTATCGTTCTCTAGTTTTCTGCATAATTTCTATTTGCATGCATGCACTAATTACAATCAAATCTACAGATCCAAAAATTAAATAAAATTATAATAATGTAAAATCTCAACTTTTTAATATAATATTATTAAATCTATTGTGATGAAGTGTCTAATAGAATGTGCATAAAAATTTAGGAATAAAAAAA
The DNA here is from genome assembly GCA_000404065.3 of Pinus taeda. Classification (NCBI taxonomy): domain Eukaryota; kingdom Viridiplantae; phylum Streptophyta; class Pinopsida; order Pinales; family Pinaceae; genus Pinus; species Pinus taeda. Next base: position 28,188 of record APFE030918809.1, read on the forward strand.
ATTAAATAAAAAAAAACATTTCAAATTAAATAATATAGTTACAAAAGCAACCATATATAAAACCATTAGATTTGAGCTTTAAAAAAAAATATATCAACGATTATATAATATGGTTATAACATTAACCATATGAAAAAATTTCATATAAAACACAAAACATTAACAAAAGAATAAGCATATGAGACAAAACCATTTTTTGAAAACCATGTGACATATTACAAAAGTGGTTGTATTGAAAAACCAAATAAAGCCACGTATAGGGTGGTTATATATAAACCAAAATCAAGCAAATTAACATGGTTGGCACTTTAAAATGCAGTAGTCTATAACGCGACTTTTTGAAAGCCTTTCTGGCGGATTTTTCCGGGCAAAATCCGGCAGCAATTCATTGGAATCCCAAGTTTGATAGCTAGTTTCTGCACAATCAATGGCTCCCAGGGGTTTTCCAGGGCGTTGAATCCAAATATGCAGTTAAAAAACCATTTTAACTGCTAAAAATCAAGATTTAACCTCATTTCTTCCGCCGGATTCCGTCACCGGAATCTACAAAAAGTCGCATTATAGACAACTCCCTTTAAAATTAGCATGGACGCACTATACACATTCTTTTAATTAAAAATTAGAACAAGCCTACGAGTTTGAACCCGCGGTCACTCGAGGTTGGCACTTTGAAATTAGCATGGTGTTGTTGGGCCAACAACACAAGCTTTGGTTGGTTCAGCCAATAAAAAATATAAAAATTCATACAGCACAGCGGATCGGGGATGGTGAACGGGAGTCGAGAGGAACCAAGCGGAACAACAGGGATGGAAGATAGACTAGAGGGTCTGCCTTGGGTATGTATTTCGAGGGAAGAGTATTTCACAGAGTATTCTCTATGCAAAATCTATAAAGAATTTAAAAGATTCTCTTGCAGCTGAATTTTGATAGTGTCAGAGATATGCCAATTTTATACTTAGATTACTCAGAATTTTGTTAGGAGTCTGATGATGTAGACGCTTTTCTTATACGAGTAAATTTTTTTCCAAAGACCATATGTTGAGGTCGAAACCATGAAGGTGGAACGTTGAAGCAAGAATTCACATGGAATCTGAAAGATTCCCTAGAGGCCCGAAATTGACAATTTCAAAACCAGGTTGAATTTATACTCATTTTTTCCCAAGGAACGTGATGGTGTGATCAGTTTCTTCACTAGAGCATCCAAATTTCAACCAACCCACAAAAGAGAACCTTTGAGGAATCTTTGAGATTCCCGAGGAGCCCAAATTTGACCGAGTCAGAAAGGGGTTAAGTTTACAGTCAGGTTTCATGAATTTTCGCCAAGAATTCAACCATGTAGTGCTTTTTTTTTAGTATAGGTTTGCATTTTCAAGCCATCCTCGAAAGTGGAGGTATAAGATGCATTGATGCCATGTATTATTTTGATTTTTGTTGAGTTGATGATTTGATGTTGAGATCCTTGTTTTCCATTTTGTTGGAGGATCCTTGTATGTCGCTTCATGTGAGAGTTTGATACTTTTTCATGCTGAAGGAGATCTTTTATAACTGAGAGTTCTTCTAGGAGAACGTCTCGTGGAGAGACATGCCACTCTAGTTAAGGGAGTTCTTCCTTGTATTGACAAAATACACATCATGTATTCATCATTATCTTGCAACAATTAATGAAGCCGCCTCCCCACTCTTGACACCGGGTCCGAAGACGTAACCCACACTGGGTGAATTTCATTATCAACTTGTGTGTACTCTTTTATTTGATGGTTTCCATTATGTTTCCTCTTCTTTAAAGTATGCACATGCGGTTTTTCATACTCTTTCACATGCAATTCTACTAACATCACAGAAGTAAAAGATCTTGGTTAATTCCAACAACTGAGTGATTCAGTTATTATAATATACATATTATAATATTATATTAATATATATATTATATACTATATACATATATATATATATAACATAGATATTATTATATATATTTAAACATTCTTCAACTATTGCATTCAAAAAAGAGGTTTGCACCATGCAAGATTTGATCCCTCTCGACGCTTAATAGATCTAGAGTTAAGATGGATCTAGGTTGGTTATTATTTAGTGGGGTAAAAGGATTCTTTCATCAATAAGAGAAGGGTATATATAGTTTTAATTTCTAAAAGAGGACTAAAATCCAAGAGATAATTGAAATTAACAAACTACCTACCAAAAATAAACAATAAAAAAACTAGTACTATAATTATAACAACATAGAAAACTGCTCGAGGATTTAAGATTTCAAGGGGGGAAGCATCTAACATTTGCATGACTTTCTTCGTCTTGACTAATTGTTCACTATATTCTTGGATCCTTGCATTATTGCTCTTGCGACCTCATTTTTTAGCTTATTTGTCTTGCTTGGAGACCATATTGAAATCCATCATATGAACCCCAAGATTGCACTGTGAGGAACTTGAGCCTAATTGCTTTCTTTGAAGATAGGCCTTATACATAGTCCTAGCCTTGTGACTTGGCATCTTTGTCACAATTATTCCATGTCATTCTTCCACAAGGGAAATTGGTCACTAGTCATACAAATCCATATCTTCTGGTAGGGCTTTTTCTTGAACTTCTTCCGAAGGGGAGCTAATCATCTCCTGTGGTAATGGTTTTTGTTAATGCTCTTCAAGAGAATTTTGCATGACCTTTGTAGGGCTCTAGGATTTACCTTCCGTTGATTACATACTTCATCAAATGTTGACTTTCTCTAGAGACTCCTTTGAAGGGGAGAGAGACTAGAACCTATTTTCAAATCTAGGGATCTAAACAGGATTTGAAGTACCTTTGGGACTCAATTTTATGTTTCTTTGGGATGTTTTCCCTAAATCATCTACCTCTTTTTGAGAAGGGTTTTTCTTCAAACTTTTCCTTGTTATTCATTGGAAAATCCTTAGTAGGAAGCCCGTATTGATGACAATGTGTGCACCTAAAGGGGATTTGTTCATAATCTAGACACTGCTTCCAAACACTATCTTGATAGTAAATATCTGAAGAGGTTGGGAGATATTTAAGCACAATTATGTGCATATGAAGTGTACCTCCCTCTCTTGGTAGCCTATGATACTTTGACAATGTTGTTGATGACATTATCGATTCCTTCAAGGGCTTTGTCATCCCAATATTCTTTGGGGAGAGAAAGGAGATGGATCTACACAAAGGTTGCAAGGAATTCCTTCTTCTCCAAATTATATTGCTCCTTCCAGAATCACATGAAGAGCCTTGCATTATTGAAAAAATATGGCCCTCCTTAAAAAACCATCGAAATGTCTTCTAAGTCGGAGAAAATGGTTGTAAAAATATCCTTGGCCTCTAAATCCAATTCTATTTGACCATGGGGGTTCCATTTACTTCAGATATATCGAATCAAAGCCATTTTAGAGGGCCCTAATATAATAAATTTACATATCAAAGCGTGATCTTGAATATATTGGATATATTCCCCGATCTTACTAGATTTGACCTCATATTTTCGATCTTGCATTGCTTTTGGTAGGTAACACCATGGATTTCTAGCTTGTCACAATGCACATAGTGGAGGGTTTGTTATGAACCTGGAAACCCCACTTCATCTAGCAACTCTATGAAAAGGATGTTGAAGATGAGGAGAATTACGGGGAATACCACTAGATCCACACTCATTATGAACTCCCAAAATAATTTGGCTAAAGGAGGGGGTAAAGCCCCCTCTCATGAAGCCAAGCATAGATGACTGTGCAGAAGAAACCATAGAATGTATAAAGGAGAGTTAAAAATAACACACAATCACGTACTCAAAGTCCCATAATTAGTCTTGAAGACTATTAAATTATTAATATATTATTATTAATTATAAAAACAATTAATAGATGAGTTAAACGTTATATAAATTTAAAAAAGCACGTGATAAAAAAACCCAATATCTTACACACGACTTTTTTCTTTTTCTTTTATAATTAAATTAAAAAGTAAAAAGGAAATAACTACCTAACTTTACTAAAAATATTCCATGGATATTCCATTAAGGTTAAATCCATACTATCCACCTAATAATTATTGAGAATTAAACTAAATTCTTTTAAGCCTATTATGAAATAAACATGCTTGTAAGGGAAGTTAAATTCCTAACATTCACTTAATAATTATTGATAATTGAATTAAAATTTTGTAACCCAAATAAACAAACTTATCAACGTAACAAAATTTAGGATATAATAATTTAAATTAAAGCAAAATAACAAAAAGGAGGTGTCATTGATGTAAGGAAGAGGCTCAAGCTCAACAAAGGCCAATAAGATATCTGATCCCATTTACTATCCAAAATATAAAATATTGAAATTGATCATAGATCAATGTCAATGATAAAGAGGTAAATAATTGTGTTTAATTTTTAATTAATTGAAATTTGAGGAGTTAGTAATTAGGCATAATTATATGCCCACGGGGCTTTGGATTGACGGTGAATGGGTGTACTGTTAAGACACTCCTTGCGAAAGGTCACTGGTTCAAATTCCCTGTGGGTGCTTAGGTAGTATTATTAAAAAAAAAGGGGGGCATAATTATATATGATCAATTTCTTGAGATTATCATTACTAGCGTAGCCATATAAATTGATGCCTAGTAAATGCCAATAAACATCAACCTTTTTTTCTTTTCTTTTTTCATTTTCAACAAAGTAAAAATCTAGATCTTTTCATTGATAAAAAAGGGTTATATATATTATGGTTCATTTTCCACCAGATTTGCCATGAAAATCCGAAGTGCAAAAAGTTTTCATATGCATCTACTCTATAATATTTCCATTTGACTAAGTATGGCATTACACAAAAAACACATAAGAAAATTGTAGAGAGTTATGTTTCAATTAAAAAAAGAACATATATTGTAGCCCCACATCAAAGAGAAGGTTTATGTAAATTGAAGAACTCATGTCCTTTATAATATGTTATTGTTGAAAGCATAATATATAATCTCCCCAATATGATATTGGTGGCCCACCTTTGATAGGGCATCTACAATACCATTTTGTTCCCTATAAATGTGAAAGAAATTCACCCCATTAAATAGTGCAATCAACCTCTATATTCTTTCAATCCAATTTGAGAGTAAAGGAGGGATGAACATTGTTCCCTTCGAAACCCAATATGTAACCCCCTTTGAATCTCCAGATATATCCATAGACATAATATTCAACTACTTTGCACAAAATAGAATCCCCCATAAAGCCAATACCTAAGCACGGTTATTAGATCCTACACCACCATTCTAGTTGAAGAGATAATAACAACCTAACTTCAAAACAATGTATGCACCACAACCACAAAGGTTGTTTTTTACCGCCCCATAAAAAAACCCCACAAGAAATCTACCCCAAATATTCAATAGTTGAAAAGACCTTATTGGTCCCTTTTCGTGGCAATCCAATTACAAGCGGAGTTTAAATTCATAAGGGAATCCTAAAAAATAATTGCATTTCGACATCTCCATATGCCCCAAAAGATATAGAGGTGAAAAGTACAAAATTCCTTGTAACCATGCATCCAATCCTACAAGCAAGATTCCAAAGAAATTGTAACAGCCTGGTGAAAATTTCATGTAACAAAAGTAAATAAAGGCAACATAAAGCCATGGGTAAGGGACACGTATTCCAAGCTGAATGTTGGGAAAGTATATCCTAGTGGGCATCATTGGATGTGTGTTTTGGCTAAATAAATTGCCAAAGGACTTAAAAGGCAAAAAGGCATTTTTGGCACATTTATTTATGAAAATAAAGGAAAATAGGAGAAAATGAAGGTAAAAAGTCACAGGTTTCATCTGAGGAGGAAATTGAAGGAAAATAATGGAAAATGAAGAAATTAGAGGCCTCGTTAATAAAAAGGCTTATGAATATCAGTTGACAAGCTCTTGGCTCAAGCTCATTCAGTGTAACCTTTTGTCAGTTCAAGTTTGGAGCTCTCTCATTATTCTCTCTCTCTCTCTCACTCTTGGTCACTTAAAGTTTCCTTGGAGCACTCTAGTTTGGAGAAAAGGAAAGGGAAAGCAAGGAAAGGAAAGGAAAAGCAAGCAAGGATAAAGGAAAGGAAAGAAGGACTCAAGCAACTTCAACAGGAATACTTGCAGGTAACCTTTTGCATGTGTGATTTCCTAGCTGGTTTGGACATGCATGGCTTCGCATGTTGGTGTATGGTTCTCATGTTGTCGGTGACATGGTTTTGTCGAGTTATGACAATGGTTTTCAATCTAGCCTTGTCTTTTTCTCGATGCCATGGTATGTTAGGATGTTATTTCAGTTTTTGAGCTTTAAAATTTCTGAATGCCATGGTATGTTGGGATGTTATTTTAGTTTTTGAGCTTTAAAATTTCCGGATAGATTTCAGAATCTGGGGCGAAGGTGGTCTCAAGGTTCATTCCCTAAGGCCTAGGAATCCCTTGACCGATTATGGCGAGATACACGGTAAAGCCTAAGGGAGTAATATTGGTTTAGGGCCTAGTGATCCGGGTTTGGATTGCGATAAAGCCTGAGAGACAGGGAGATGTAAAATTCCTCAAGGATAGTGATGGATTCCGGATGACATTCCAAGTTCGGTTTGGTTGTGATCAAAGCACCGGTTTTGGTGTGATCACGGTTTGATGAGGGTGGAGATGGTTTAACCTCTGGATTCCCTTGGTTGTTCTTGGATTGGTTGTTTTATGAGATCCCACATTCATGCTTGGAATATGGCACGAGGGTGATTGGCTGAAAGAAATATTTGGTTCAGCCATGTCTATGGTCGGGTGGTATGTGGAAATCTCGAACCTGGTCAGATTTTCCTATGAGTAATAAAAGCTAAGTTCTCTTACTTTTGCATTGATTTATATGTGGATTAATGGTTTTCATATCTATGATATTTATATGGTTTTATGTTGATTATAAGCACGGTTAAATGACTGGTTTATGTTATGGTTATTTTATATACTTACTTGTAATTGTTAAATGGATGGATGCAAGACCTAATTTATGATGTAGTAGTACAATGGAGAAGGAGATGATCCTTCTGGTTATGTTTCATAAGTGGTTTCAGTCGTTTATGCTTTGTCTTGTATCCTAGACCTGTAGGTTGCATATTTACAAAGTGTTTGACAAAATGTTTGTCATGGTTAGGCTTGGTTAGGTCAAACCCTTGATCAAGTTTTGTGTTAGAGGCTTTGCCTTGGTGCAACTTATTGTCTTGGAAAGTCCCATAAAGTTCTAGGAATTGGTTTGGAGACTAGCCCTGAAAAAGTGGCTTAAATCTCGTAGTCTCTGACACAGAACTTGTTGAGAGAGACTGTAGTCTCTCCCTTGCAAGCACTGTGGGATCGATTATAACTTTACATTCACATTGAAATGCTAGGTTAACTCAGTGATTTAGGTGGATATTGGTGGCCACCGACCTATTCCACTTGGACCCCCACCATTTTTTCTTTCAGTTTTTCAGTTCCCTTATTTGTAGCACAATTTATTATTTTTGGCAGTTTTTCAGGTCCTCAACTTCTGGAGCCATTTTGAGGCCCTAAACAACGTTTTTTGGGAAAATCAGAACACAAGTCTGTAATAGATGTTGGTAATTCAAAAATTGTAGTCCTCGGACAAATATTTCTAACGAGGTATTGTGTGTGTCAAATGGAGATCATATGCCAAAGTTACGACCCCGAGAAGTTGATGTACCAATTTATCCAAATGGGGCCCATAGTTTGGCACTTCATCTTTGAGGGTTAGGTTTTTAGATGTTTAGGATTTTCCTTGTTTCTCTATAATAAAGAGGCCTTTGAGCCTCATTGTAACATAGTTCAGAGGCATGTAGCTATCACATCTCTTCTCAGAGATAAGCTACCATCGCACAAGCTAGTCTTATTTCCATTCTGTTTATAAGCATATTTCGGTATTTGATAATGAAGTGAAGAGTTATTTCTAAATCATCTTTGTATTTATGGTTATATCTGTAATTTGTTGCATCCATGTTTAAATCTAGATCAGTGGTATCAGAGTGGTACGATATTTCTTTGTTTTTCTTTGCATGTCCTCAACGAGGTCGGGATATAAGTAGTTAGGGCTCAATCTGGTTGAAATTTTGCAAGATCAGCCTTGCAAACCTCGACAGCTACCCATGGGGGAAGAAAAGAAAGACGAGGGGGCATGAGATCCTACCAAAATATTGTTGGAGGAGGCCCTCGAGAAACAAAGGAATGCGAAGGTGGATAACTTTGCCCATATCCTTCAACGGTTGCCCATCGGTGGTGCATCCACATCAAGTAGCCACTCTGGAGGCTCCACTCCTTTTAAGGTACAAGTAAACTTTGAAATTCTCATATTTGAGGGCCAAAAAGATGCAGACATCGTAGATAAATGGTTAAATCTACTAGAAGGATATTTTTCTGTTCATGATTTTTCTAGCCGAGAAAAGATTACTTTTGCTCTTCTCAAAGTTGTCTTCCATACAACATCAAGCCCTTCACGGATGAGGTATTATGTGACATTTCTCCCCTTGATGTTTATGATGTATTATTAAGCCAACCATACTTGTGGAAGAGACATGTTGTGTATGAGACAAGGCCTCGCGTTGTTATTGTTACTTTGGGAAATAAGTTGTACAAGATATCGGAGGTAGAACCGCCTACCGCCATCTCTTTGGTTATTGCAAAACAATGCAGTAAGTTCATTTCCAAAACCGGGAAATTTGTTTTCCTGATGATATGCCCTCAGGGAAGGAAGAAGACGGTGGCCACGACCTCCAGACAAGGCCTCTCAACACGACAACAACAGATGGACAAGGTCGTGGAGGAGTATGAGGACATCTTCATCTCCCCCGCAAGGGTGATTTTGCACTATCAGGTCAAGCACTCCATCAATCTGACCCTAGGTGCATCATTGCCCAATGGACCAATCTATTGGCGCTCTATTCCGGAGAACGACAAAATCAAGAGGCAGATTCAGGAGTTGTTACAGAAAGTTCACATCCGGTTGATTTCATCACCTTGTGGGAGCTCGATCATGTTGGTACAGAAGAAGGATGGGACTTGGAGACTTTGTATTGACTATCAGGTGTTGAACAAGATCATTATCTGGAATAGGCACCGGATCCCATGAATTGATGACCTTCTGGACCAACTCAAGGGGGTGAATATTTCAGCAAGATCGACTTTTAGTCCAGATATCACCAAGTACCAATTGAACGCTCCGATGTGTGGAAGACTGCCTTCAAAGCCAAGGAGGGCCTTTTCGAATGGTTGGTTATGCCTTTCGGGTTAAAGAATGCTCCTGCAACCTTCATGAGCCTGATGGATAACATCTTGCATCCATTCACCAACTCATTTGTAGTGGTATACTTGGATGACATCCTGATCTTCAATCAGAGTTGGGAAGAGCACCTCCACCACATCTGACAGGTTCTCCAAACATTGTAGCAACACAAGTTTTGTGCCAATTTCGAGAAATGCACTTTTGGCATGACCCAGGTTCAGTATCTAGGATACGATATTGATAAATGGGGGATGCATGTGGATCCAACCAAGATCTAAGTCATTCGGGATTGCACAACCTTAACCACTCTTATAGAGCTCTGCAGCTTTCTGGGTCTTGCCAATTTATACCACAGGTTCGTGTTGGGATTCTCTCATATCACTTGGCCCTTGAGTCAAGTCACCAAGGGAGGAGCAAAAGCAAAATTATTTTGGTCTGAATCTCAATAGAAGGTATTCGCAAAGTTGAAACATCGCCTTTGCTCTACACTAGTGCTCACATTACCAGACTTGCAACAACCATTTGAGATTGAGATAGATGCCTCTGAATATGCTATTGAGGCAGTCCTTACTCATTAGGGGCATCCAGTGGCATATCACAATGAGACACTTTCAAACATAGTTCGGAAGTATCCCCTTATGACAAAGAGATGTATTCCATTGTGCAGGCCTATCGATAATGGGAGCATTACATTTTGGGGAAGGAAATGGTCATCCACACAGTCCATCGACCCCTGTAGGTCACACAGATGCAAGAGAAGTTGTAGAATGACCACCATCAGAAGTGGTCGACATACCTGCAACATTTCCATTTGAAAATATCAAGTATAAGAAGGGAAACACCAATAATGTTGCAGACTGTCTCAGTCGACCACTGATCATGGCATTAACCATTGTGCTCAACTCTTGTGGGCACAAGACTTCTGATTGGCCACTTCTCTACAAAAGTGACTCAAAATTCATCCACACATACCAGACACTCTTGGAGGGTCAACAAGTTCCATATTTTCACCTCCAGGATGGCCTGTTATGCCACCTGGGACACCTTTGTGTTCCTTCAAGCGAGCGTGCCAAGATGATTTGGAAGTGCACTATAGTCGGGTCGCTGGGCATTTCGGGGTTGAGAAAATGGTGGCAATACTGCAGAAGTATTTCTACTTGTTGAATCTTCGGCATGATTTCAGGAAGTACATCAGATCCTGCACTGCCTATGCCATTTCCAAACCGACCATCAAGAAGCAAGGCCTCTATACTCTGCTTCCTACCCCTAGTCGACCTTGGAAATCCATCTCCATGGATTACATGTCGGGCCTTCCTTCTACTGAGCATGGCAACAATTGTGTTTTTGTGGTCGTCGATAGATTCTCGAAGATGGCGATTATGGCAGGCTGCAAGAAGAATATCACAATAGAATCCACTGCTAAACTCTTCTTTGAACGAGTGTGGGTACACTTTGGGATCCCACGGTTTATCATCTTAGATCGGGACAACATGTTCCTCGGTACATTTTGGTCTAGTCTCTGGTCGATGCTGGATACCAAGCTCACTAAGTCCACATCTTTCCATCCCCAAACTGATGGCTAGACATAGGTTGTCAATAGGATGATCGTACACATTCTGCACATGTACAACTCAAAGCATCCACACACATGGGATGAGAGCCTCCCCTATGTCCAGCACAGCTATAACTAGGTTCTCCATAGCTCGACTAGCCACAACCCTTTTCAAGTGGGCTTGGGATTCCAGCCACTATGTCCCATTGATGTGGTCATACCATTTGTAGCTACTCAGGCAGATTCAGCTCATGTCCAGTCCGAAGCCGATAAGTCAAACAAATTCATTGAGCACATCGAACATATCCGCCGGTAGGTCCATGACATTCTAGAGAAATCAAATGCCAAGTACAAGCAACGACATGATCAACATCAGGTGCCACAAAAGTTTTAGGTGGGTAACAAAGTCTGGTTGCATTTGCAGAAGGAACGCCTTACCAGAGCCTATCAGAATCTTAGACCACTCTGATATGGTCCTTACACCATTACCAAGGTTGTGGGAGACAATGCATTTGAGCTAAGCATTCCCCCATTCCTTAGCCTGCACCCAGTGTTCAATGTGGACTGCCTTCGACCATACTTCCCACCATTGCTAGACACATCAGACATTGTAGAACAACTCACACCTATAGAGTTAAATCCAGTTGCATGGAACAAGCCACCACTAATCGGATCATGGACATGCAGATCAAGAACACCCAACAACAAAGGATCCAACTATATCGAGTTGTCAAAATAGGCCAACTCCTTCACTAGGGCAAGTGGCTCACCAAAGACCAAGTTCAACAGAAGTTTCCTCATCTCATGGAGGAACTCAACGCAATGGGGACCATTGCTTCCTAAGGAGGGATTAATGATCTATGTGGATATTGGTGGCCACTTGCCTATTCCACTTGGACCCCCACCATTGTTTTTTTCAATTTTTTAGTTTCCTTACTTGTAGCACAATTTACTATTTTTGGCAATTTTTCGGGTCCTGAACTTCTGGAGCTTTTTTGAGGCCCTAAACGACGTTTTTGTTAAAACCAAGACCAACAAGGGTCTTCAATCAATGTTGGTCATTCAAAAGTTGTAGTCCTCAAATAAATATTTCTAATGAGGTATTATGCGCGTCAAACGGAGATCGTATGCCAAAGTTACGACCTCGGGAAGTTGATGTACCAATTTACCCAAACGAGGCCCATAGTTTGGCGCTTCATCTCCTAGAGTTAGGTTTTTGGATGTTTAGGGTTTTCCATTTTTTCTCAATAATAAATAGGCCTTTGAGCCTCATTGTAACACAATTCAGAGGCATGTGGCCACCACATCTCTTCTCGGAGATAAGATACCATTGTCCGAGCTAGTATTATTTCCATTATGTTTGTAAGCATATTTCAGTATTTGATATTAATGAAATGAAGAGTTATTTCTACTGCATCTCTGTATTTATGGTTATATCTGTAATTTGTTGCGTCCCTGTTTAAATCTGGATCGCTCAGGGGTCAGGCACCTGGAGTGTTGGGTTAGCTCTAGGGGGTCCTTAAGCACCTAAGGGAGGTCTTTAAGGTCTTGTTTAGTCGATTCCACTTCCTTAAGGTGACATAGGAGGTCGAATATGATCATAATAGCTTCACTCCTCATGTTCACCCTGGTTGTCATGGTTACTTTGGGTAGACCTAGGAGGGGGTGTTATAGAGTGGTATTAGAGCGTGGTTGTGCTCTCCTTTGGTGAATGTGTTGATCATGCATGCATGTCAGTTGCATGTGTGTCTCTTACACTTGCATTCCATGTGCTTGTTGCATTGCCTAATGATTGATGATGGTTGTAGTAAGGTTGTCATGATGAACTTGATGTTGATTTTATGGAATGCATGGTCAGGAGTATATGACTGGTTACATGAGTATATGCAGCTTGATTACATCCTTGTATGTTGGATTGCATTCTTTGTTATTTGATTACATGCCTCAATCTTGTAGGTTGACTGCAAGAATTGATTGCTTATGCTCAACTACATGCGTTCATACGTATGTGTAGTTGATTAGGCATTGCTTATGCATGTTGATGGTTGCATGTGGCAATGTGTACAATGTAGTAATGATTGTGGTCATGCATGTATGGTCTTGGTTAGAGTTATGCATGAATAATAGGTCAAACATGCCTTGTTAAGTCATGGTATGCAAGTTAGGTCATCAGGGTGATATTGGTATGTTATAATGCTAATGTGTTGGCTAAGATAAAGCAGGAGATGTAGAGCATCATAATGAGGTTGCAGTATTGGACTTTGGGGTAAGAACAGATCATCATACATGTATTGTATGTTTGGCATGCAGGTATGTAAGTCAATGATTGTTATATGCATTAGGTTTATATACATTGGGGTTATGTACATGTATTTTGATGTTATGGTTACATTCATGATAGATGTTAGTTGATTAGTGTAGTTATATGCACATGTGTCGGATAGTCAAGAATGATAGTAAATTGTAGTTGTATGCATTGTTATTGTTGTTTTATATTAGATAACCCGATGATTATGTTATATGTTGTTGATGAGTATGTTATAGGTTAACTTGTTGTTGTTATATGACAGTTAGCTTGACGATTAGGTTATATGTTGTTGATGAGAATGATTAGGGTTATAACATTTATACCTTGATGTTATATGTATCATGCTAAATGGGATTTTCCTATGCAGATGGTTATGGTTACAATATGTAGGTATGAGCCAACATATTTGTGATATGGTGTTGTACTAATCTAGATTGACTTTGCATATGTGTGAATGATAATTGTGTATGAGTTGTGATGTAAACATGTTAGCCAGTGACTATTCTGGATATCATGATCTTATTTATGTTTGAGTTGATATGGTGTGAAGTTATATCGTGCTAACTAGATTGATTGTGCAGACAAGATAGCCCCCCTAAGACACAAAAAGGTACGAGCTTGCTTATGTTGTATATTTAGTGCTTGACTGTTTAATTATGTTGTCTAGTTGATTTATTTAACATGGTATGTTACAAGTTGGTTAAATGTTTGATGAATTGCATAATATGAGTACGTGTTCAAATGATCTTATTTTAAGATGATTGTGCTAATACATATGAGTTGAGATAGCTAACATGTACTTGAGTATGATAGGTGATAGTTGTACCATTATGTATTATGATTGATGACTATGAGTTGACTATGGATTATGACATGATTTTTAGTCCTGGTAAAGATTGATTCCAAATTGATAGATATGATTGTCTTGATATGTGGAACATGTGGTTGACATGTGTTAGCAATTGTAGGAAACATGTTTGGTATTAGTGTGACAAGGTAATAATTTATGTGTTTATATAACTAATAGTTGGGTGATGCGACAATGCATAGTAAGCCTCGATTGTAGCAAGGAAAAAGGTAAGAGAAAGGAATTTGGCAAGAATTTCTTTGGCTAGGTTTGGAAACCCTAATTCCAAACAAATGAGTGATTTGCATATAGGGGGTCTTCTTAACCTTGGTTTTGTTGACATTATGTGGATATGTGCTAGATTCATGAACATGTACTTGATAGGTATATTAGCTAGCCTCTAGTTACATGTCGATCTGTCAAGATAATTGGAGTCCCTTGAGAGATGGCGTGGATGTCTTCAGTTGCAAGGAAGCAAGCTTGACACGACAAGATAAGGTAACTGGTGTATTGTTATGTTTATTTATGCATTGACATTATGTGTTTATGGCAGTATAATGCAGGGAGTTGCATGGCAAGAGAGATTGCCATGAATCTTAAAGAAGGCTCAGGTTAAGCTTTCCTTTGGAAGCATTGGGAACCATGGGGATTGAGTGATGGGGTATGTTGTTAGTCTTGTGCTTTTGGTCTTTTGCGATTGTTGTGCTTGATTTGTGATTTTGCGTGTGTCTGGTGCGTAATTATGCCACTTTGTTGCGATGTCGTATTGTTGTAATGGGTTTTCATGATCTTCTTCTTGTTTGTTTCTTGGGTTTCCTTTTATGTTTTGAGTTTTGGGAATTGGTTGGGAAAGAGGAAAGTTAGTGGAGCTTAGGGAGAGCCGTATGGTACCCAATAGGTAAGATAAGACTCAGATGAAGCTCTATGTTTGAGTAAGCACAGTGGAGGGTAAGACTATGACAGTCGGTTGGACTAGTTGGTCCATAGTGGTAAATGGATGATGGTAGTACAAATATGTGAAAGGTAATTAGAAAAGGTAAATTATGGATCTAAGGTGTTGGATGTCTTGGCTATGTTGGGAGCGATTACTCTCAATGTTGTACATGTTGTACATAGATAAAGGAAGTTATCTTAACCTAAACCTTATGTTATCTAGTAATTATGTCATGATCATGACTATGCTAATGTTTATATATGTATGCATGCATGTATGTATGTCATTGTCTAACATGATGATTATTTTTTATGCTAATGATTATATATGTATGTATGTATGTATGTTGTCACTGTTTGAAAGGGTTGTCAGGGATCGTTCTTGTGGAGGAATGATTTCTTATACAAGTGAATGGCATGAAGAGATTCCTGGTTCATGAGGAATCAAGTGGGAAGAGTAGTCACAACAAATATATGACGTCAGTATCATGTGGATATGAATTGATATTGTATACTTGTGTTATGACTATGTTTATGACAGGTAATGTGGAAGGATATATCAGCGAAATGAAAGTAGTGTGGTTTGTGACATGCTGGGACAAGCATAGATAAGACACTGGGAGCAAGGTTTCTTGGTAGAGACAATGTGCTTTTGGATTTTAGGTACTATTGTTGTGCATATGTGGTATATGTTGTACATGTTGCATCTATGATGTTGTATGCATGTAGTGTTGTGTATACATAGTGTGTGTACATGTTGTTTATGCAATGTTATGTACATGATGGTACATATGGTGTTGTACGAATATTGCATATGTAGTGTTGGGTATAGATAGTGCTATGTACATGATGGATATGCGGTGTTGTGTGCATATGGTGTTGTACACATGTTGGATATGCAATGCTATGTACATATGGTGTTGTGTGCATGTGGTGTTCTGTACATGTCGTGCATATGATGCTATGTACATGTGGTGTCATGCACAAGTTGTGCATGTGATGTTGTGTACATTTGGTATTGTGTACACGTTGTATAATGGTGTAGTGTACATGTTGTGCAGGTGGCGCCATGTACATCTGATGTTGTGCACACATTGTGCAGGTGGTTGCAGTTTACAGGTGGTACTGTGTACATATGGCACTAGTGTAGATGCATGCATTGCATGGTGTTGTATGACATGTGTAGTTGTATGTGTGTGATGCACACTACGTGTATGTGCACATGGCCGAGGAGAAGGCACTGGGTGTTTGTCTGGTGCGGCAACCGATCCAGAGTACGTAGAGAATAAAGACAAAGGTGGAAGCGAAGGATTGATTAAAGGGTAAGTATTAGTATTTTACTTCAGTTTTATTATGCATGTGATTTATGATTATGGTCTATGTTGTTACATATGATTTATGATTTTGATGGTTTTGTTTTGAGCTAACTTGATGTGATATATTTATACATGTTGATTTGGTCAAATATTCTAGTTTGACTTCTTGTGACAGGCAACGAACATGATTTCAAGTGTACCTTATTGACAAACTACCAATGAGATATGGTTTGAGGTTATTTCAATTTATTTGAATCTAATGAAAGTTATGTGCTTGGAACAGGCATGCATGAACATGCCCGGTTCAGTGGCCGAAATCGACTGTAAGAATTGGTAGTAACAACAAAATGATTGGAACATTTAGTAGTCTGCTGGTAAAACTCTTCAGGGCCATTGTGGGACACTGGTACCCAATAGTGTCCATCGATTTCTAGGAGCATTTTATGACCGGTATGGTGGTTTTGAGGTAGGTATATGCCTTGGTTTTGTATCTTTCGATGCAAGGAAGCCTTGCCAAGGGATGGATCACACAGGATAGGGGATTCCTGGGAACTTGGAAGGTGAGTGACTGCACAGAAGGGGGTGACCGAATTTCCCGAGGGACTGTGTAGCAGAGAAGGGAAGGTTGCAAATATATTGGTTTTGGTCATTAGCATTGCTAGATGGAATAAGATGCACATTAGGAGTGCACCCTGGAACAATGAGCCGGAAATTGTTCACCGAGAGGACAAGTAGCGCAGGATTGTAGCGTTGCACATTGGATGTAGCTTTGACTGTGGCAATGGATTGTGGACTTCCTAGGAAGGAGGTGAATCTTGATATTACTTAGAGTGTGGAGGTGTGAGCCTTTGGACTCCCTTGTTGAGTGATATAGGCATCATATTCCTTTTATTTGTTGGTTTAACAAATGTGCATATGTGTATATATGGTTATTGTAAATATCGTAATGAGTTGTGTTATAAAGCTGTAGTATGCGGTATTGCTGTTATTTGGTCATGTTGTCATGATGTTTTGCTTTTGAGCAGGTCTTTCATTGTAAATACTGCAACGAGCTAAGTTATAAAGCTCCATGGGTAGTATGTTTGCTTTTCAATGGTCTTGCTGAGGCCTTAGTGTGGCTTAACACCGAGGACGATGTTCCCCAAGGGGAGAGGTTTTGTAACAACCCTAGTGAAAATTTCATGTAACAAAAGTAAATAAAGGCAAAACAAGACCTCGAGTAAGGGAGATGTATTCCAAGCTGAATGTTGGGCAAATATATCCTAGTGGGCATCACTGGATGTGTGTTTTGGCTAAGGAAATTGGCAAAGGCTAAGGCAAAAAGGCATTTTTGGCACATTTATTTATGAAAATAAAGGAAAATATGAGAAAAGGAAGGTAAAAGGTAATAGGTTGCATGTGAGGAGGAAATTGAAGGAAAATAATGGAAAATGAAGAAATTAGAGGCCTCATTAATAAAAAGGCTTATGAGGATCAGTTGGTAAGCTCAACCAATGTAACCTTTGTCAGTTCAAGTTTGGAGCTCTCTCATTATTCTCTCTCTCTCTCTCTCTCTCTCTCTTGGTCACTTAAACTTTTCTTGGAGCATTCTAGTTTAGAGAAAAGGAAAGGGAAAGCAAGGAAAGGAAAGGAAAAGCAAGCAAGGATCAAGTAATTGAAAACAAGACTCAAGCAACTTCAGCAGGAATAATTGCAAGTAACCTTTTGCATGTGTGATTTCCTAACTGGTTTGGACATGAATGCCTTTGAATGTTGGTGTATGGCTCTCTTGTTGTTGATGGCATGGTTTTTCCGGGTTATGAAAGTGGTTTTCAACCTAGCCTTGCCTTTTTTCGGATGCCATGGTATGTTGGATGTTATTTTAGTTTTTGAGCTTTGGAATTGCTGGATGGATTTCAGAATCTGGGGTGGAGGTGGTCTCAAGGTTCATTCCCAAAGGCCTAGGAATCCCTTGACCAGTTTTGGCTGGATACACGGTAAAGCCTAAGGGAGCAGTATCGGTTTAGGGCCTAGTGATCCGAGTTTGGGTTACAACAAAGCCTTGGAGATAGGAAGACATAAAATTCCTCAAGGATAGTGATGTATTCCAGATGGCATTCCAAGTTCGATTTAGTTGTGATCAGCGCACATCACTGTTTGATGAGGGTGGAGGTGGTTTAACCTCTGGATTCCCTTGGTTGTTCTATGAGATCCAACATTCATGCTTGGAATATGGCATGGGGGTGATTGGTTGAAAGAAAGATTTGGTTCAGCCATGTCTATGGTCGGGTGGTACGTGGAAGTCCCGAACCTGGTCAGATTTGCCTATGAGTAATAAAAGCTAAGTTCTCTTACTTTTGCACTGATTTATATGTGGATTTAATTGCTGCCATATCTTTGATATTTATATTGTTCTATGTTGGTTATAAGCATGGTTGAATGACTAGCTTATGTCATGGTTATTTCATATACTTACTTGTCACTGTTAAATGGATGGATGCAAGACCTAATTGATGATGTAGTAGTTCAATGAAGAAGGAGGCGATCCTTCTATTACGTTTCATAAGTGGTTTTAGTCATTATGCTCTATCTTGTATCCTAGACCTCTACAAATCTTGCTCTGTAGAAAATATGTTGTAGATTAACCCAATAATGCAATATAAATCAAAGCAGAGTACTATAACCTACTTCTACTATCAATTTGCGGAAGCTTAAAGATCGAGCTGAACAATATAACCAGAAAAAGAAGAATCAATGGCACAATACACATGAAAATACTTTGGGGAAAACCTCAGCTAAAAACCCCACACTATTATATTATCATACAGGTGGAAATACATAGGAATTATACAAAGCCTTAGCTCTCACAACTAGCCAACTCTCATTACAATCCTCACATATGCTCACAAGCAATCTTGGCTCCTCACAAGCCTTCCTCTCTACCCTCCAAACTCCTATTTCCTTGTGCTGTTTCTCCTGGGTGATCCTCTTGTTACTAAGTGGAACTTTGATCCTCCAAAACTACGCAATCCTCAAGGATAAATCCTTGATTGCATACATGAGTTTCCTTTATAAGAAAACACATGCAACTGATAGTACACTGTCCTTGACATTTAACTCAACTGGGTCTTTCTCATAATATACATGCATGAGTTTCTGATGAGGGAATCTTCAGTTAACTAGAGTATCACTAGTTGGATGCATGCATGCATAAAATCACTGTTAACTCTCTCTTAGTTCCTCAAACAGTTTGGAACTAATTTAACTCGACTTAACTCAGTAAACTGAGTTAACTAATTACAACACAAATATAACTCAATCTTATCTCCTTGAGTTAAGGGATAACTCAATCTTATCTCCTTAATTTAAGGGATAACTCTTGCATGACTTCAAAAAGACTTCTAACTTAATTTCTCCAACTAATTAATTCAAAATGAATTAATTAATTATTTCCAAGTATCTATTAAGACTAAATTCGATTTTAATTCACAATTTAATTCAAGGACAAATTAAATTGGAATATTCTTGTTGCCACGTTTCAACAAGACCTGCAAGTTGCATAGTTACTAAGTGTTTGACAAAATGTCTGTCATGGTTAGGCTTTGTTAGGTCAAAACCTTGATCAAGTTTTGTGTTAGATGCTTTGCCTTGGAAAGTCCCATCAAGTTCTAGGCATTGTTTTGGAGACTAGCCCTGAAAAAGTGGCTTAAATCTCGTAGTCTCTAGCACAGAACTGACTGAGACAGACTGCAATATCTCCCTTACAGGCACTGTGGGAGTGACTATAGCTTTACAATTGCATGCATGCCTTGTCATGGGAGCGACTTTGGGTCTAATTCATTGAAATGTTAGGTTAACTCAGGGGTTGGGCACCTGGAGTGGTGGGTTAGCTCTCGGGGATCCTGAAGCACCTAAGGGAGGTTTGTAAGGTCTTGTTTAGTCAATTCCACTTCCTTAAGGTGACATAGGAGGTCGAATATGATCATAGTAGCATCTCTCATCATGTTTACCCTGGTTGTCATGGTTACTTTGGTAGACCTAGGATGGGGTGTTACAAGAATAACATTCCAATCAACATGAATGTTAAAAATATATAAAATACCATACCAAATATGTATCACAATAGGGCAATAAAGAAATATGATCATAGTAGCATCTCTCCTCATGTTTACCTCGATTGTCATTGTTACTTTGGGTAGACCTGGGAGGGGGTGTTACAAAAATAACATTCCAATCAACATGAATGTTCAAAATATATAAAAACCATACCAAATATGTATCACAATAAGGCAATAAAGAAATACGTGTGCCCCTATTTTGCATCCTCATGTGCCAATAGACATCAATCTATAATAAACATCAAAACACTTATTTTATAATACATCTCACATTATTAAAATTAAAAAAAATTCATAAAAACCTAATTAAATTACAACTTTCTTTTAAATTATTATTATTATTATTGATTTAAAAAACTTAATATATAAGCTCAACATATATACATTTGAAAAAACATGGAACAAGATTTTTATCTCTGAAGATTTACCCACTTTACCATGGAAATTCTTAATTTATAAATAGGCTTTGTTACAATACCATAGGCCAATAACATTGTTTATCAATACCACATTCCCAAAAAACCATAACTCCCTTCATATGACCCTTATTTATATGACATTTTTTTTTCAATTAATCAATTTAATTAAAAAAGGAAAAAGGGATAACTACTTTGAAGATAAATCTCAACTTTTCATTTATGTATGTTACTAAGAATATTCTAAAATATTTCATTGAGGTTAAATTCCTACAATCCATTTATTAGCTAAATTAAAATTATGTAAGCCTTATTCCGAAATATACACACTTATGGATATAATACTACATTAATATTAATTAAGAAAATTGAATTAAGATATGCAATATTAACACTATTAATCTTAGCTACTCAAATGTTCAAAATGCCCCTTAACCCTCTCATGGATTAAGATAAAGCATGTAAAACCATATTAAACAATACATTGTGAGGTTTATTGTTAGGTTGCGATAAAAAATTAAATAATTATAATAGTTAATGAAATTAGCAAGGCAAAAGAATATTTTACTATAAAAAGTTTGTTGGTTTCTTTTTTCTTTGAAACTAGGTAAAACTTAGGTTGGGGTCAACCCCAATGTTAAATTGAAGAACAATTTGTCCACTTATAGTTTCACCAAAATTGAGTGAAGCTTAGATATCCTTTAGGATAAATTAAATATAAATAGAGTTTCACTATAATACATGTATTATAAATTATGGCAGATTTTTTTTTAAAACTTTGCCTACTTTTAAATTAATTTAAATTAATAAAAATTCAATTAAAATTTTGAATCTTTATGTTTTATTTACAAAAGATCGATAGGATGATCAAAATATTTTATTTATATGATAAAAAGAAGAGAGAGCATTTGTTTCTAGGTCACTATATATATTACAAATCAAGAAAGTTAATAATGTGGTAAATATTTTTTTAAAAATCATAAAAATTACTTATAAATTGTAATTTTTATTTTAAATAATAATAGTAATTATCTATAAACAAATAATATATTGACAAAACGAATAATATATATAGATATATATATATGATTATATACTAAAATTAACGGCGGAAAAATATATTATATTTTCAACTCATTATGCATCTTGAAAATTTTAAACTTTTGGATAAAATCATTTCTCCATAAACCACCACAATAGTTATCTTAATACAAATAGAAATTAAACAATAACATCATCATCATCCATAATAAGATAAAAAACAATCGTAAAAAACTAAAAAAATACAATTATATATATTATAAAAATAAAATTACATGATATAAACATATATATATATATTTAAAAATTAAATTTGCATCCCATAATTACTTTTAAAATAAATATTCTCTTATTTTATATGTTTTTTTTTTTTAAATTAAAAAAAATTTATAACCAGTTAAATTTTTACGGAGTTGTCTTTAGTGTGATTTTTTGGAAGTTTTTACGGTTGTTTTTTTGGGTTTAATTTCTCTAAAATCTGGCAGGAATTTATTGAAATCACAAGCTTGATGGGTAATCCTGTGCAATCGAAGTGCCCTAGGGATTTTCGAGGGCGTTGAATCCATATATACAATAAAAAAACCAGTTTAAATAACAATCAAGATTTCACTTCAAAATTGTCTGACACTAGAAAGTCCAAAAAATCCCACTAAAGACAACTCCAATTTTTACATTATTATAGATTATTAAATAAAAAATTAAAATAAACTAATTTGAAAAATCATTAAATAATAACACTAAATATAAAACTAGTGATATCTTAAGAAGTAAGTTACTTTAAGGAGTTGTCCACTAAGGTGGAATGGAACCAAAAGTCGCTGGAATTTGGGCAAAAAAAATTCAAAAAATCTTGTAGTTACAGTGTTTGAATAGTGTTTTTGATGGGGGAAATGGATTCAACACCATCAAAAACATCTAAGACACCTAAAATTTTAAAGTTTAACAAATATAAGTTAGATTTACAAAAATATTCGCTGGATTTTCTCTAAATATAACCGAAATTTCCACAACTTTCCGGGAAACTCCTTCTAACTTACGTGGAAGTGGTTAATAGTAAGTTACTTTAATACGGAGTGGAAGAGGTTAATTTTAGAAGTTGTCTATAATGTGACTTTTTGGAGATTCCGGTGACGGAATCCGGTGGAAGAAATTGAGGTTAAATCTTGATTTTTAGCAGTTAAAATGGTTTTTTAACTGTATAGCACCCTGAAAAACCCCTGGGACCCTTTAATTGTGCAGAAATTAGCTATCAAACTTGCAATTCCAATAAATTGCTGCCGGTTGACCGGAAAAACCCGCCGAAAAGGCTTTCAAAAAGTCTCATTATAGACGACTACTTAATATTATACGGTGTGGAAGAGGTATAATTTTCATGGAAATAAAAATAATTATATCTATATATTATTCCTAATAAATTTATGTAAATAATGTTTTCGAGATTTTATTTATTTATTTATATTAAACTTGTTACTAATCCACTAAACGCTGGGCTAATTTGAAAAAACATAAGCTAAAATATTAGCCCGCCGCCTCATCGGCGGTGAACAGACGCCACAAATTTAGTTTAAAAAATATTACAAGTTTATCGAGCTGGATGCAATCACAGCCGTTGATCCTGAATGTAATCGGTCGGTCGTTATGGCGGTGGCTTGGCTTGGCGTACGATAAATAGAACGGCCAGGCGAATGTAATCTTTGGTATCTTCTCTTTGCGTCTCTTTGCAAGAATCACTGGTTCTCTCTGTGAAGAAAAGAAATCTCTCCATTTTATACATATATTTCCAACTTTTTTTTTAGCTGTGCGCGACAGATTAAGGATACAGCTTCTTGCCCTATAAAATTTCGCTGTGCGCGACAGATTAAGGATACGGCTTCTTGCCCTATAAAAGCCTGTACAATCAAATCTTGTATTTACCCTAGATTTAGGTTTCTTTTTCAGTTTTCTGCTGAAAACCCAAATTGGTTCTGAAAACCTGAGTATTGGTTTTGTGTAGGTTATGATGATGATGATGGGTCAGGGGGATAAGAGTCATAACAATCCAGGGCCTCCCCCTCCTCCAACTTATAAGGTCTGGAACAATGGGGGGAATTTTATCATGGGCTCAAACCCTAGATCTCGGGATGATATACCTGCTCATTTGAATTTAAATCCCTCCTCCACTTCTTTCAAGGGTGTTATGCCACGAGGCGGAGTAACTTTTCTGGCTTCGAAACAGTCCAGGCCTAATTGGAAGGCCCGCAAGGCCGAGAAGCGCAAAGAGCAGAGGCGTAATAATAACAACAACAAAGGAAATGAGGCACAGGGGACGTTGCAAGGTCGACCTTACGAGCCGCCAAGATTACACGAACTACAGGCACAAAACCGACTCAAGGCCCGGCGGTTTTACGCCAAGAAAAAGCAACACAGGGTCGCGCCCTATGCCCCTCGCAATACAACCTCTTTCATCATCAGGGCCAAGAAATCCGGCGGTATTGCGTCGCTTGTTTCACCTTGCCCGGTAACCCCAGCTATTCTTCCCACCCCGGTCATATCGCCAGCCCCCGCCAGCGAGGGTTTGATAGACATGGCTAAGGAGGAATGGGGCGTTAATGGCTACGGTTCCATGAAGGGGCTAATACGGCTCAGGGACAACGGTTTCGAGGTCGATGCAAGGGGCGATGAGGACTGCTCCAGCGAGAGTGACGTGGACGAGCACGTGGAGGAACACGTGGAGATGGAAAGAAGGCTGGACCATGACTTGAGTCGTTTCGAGATGATTTACCCCTACATGTCGTCGCCAATGTTCGATGGTTCGAATCCACTGGAGACTAGGGTTATAGACCAGGAAAGCCAGCTGGCCCGCCTGGAAGAAGAGAATCTCACGTTGAAGGAACGGCTGTTTTTGATGGAGCAGGAAATGCAGGACCTGAGGCGGCGTTTACAGCATCTGGAGTGTGGTGCTGCAAACCCTAATAACAATACTAACAATAATAACTGTGTTAACAGCAACACTAACTGCAATGCAATGGATAATGGTGTCTCAGATGAAGATGCTGCCGAGGTTTGTTCTGAAAAGAGCGTTGGGGACGGGGACGGACAAGGAGACAGAGATGGAGCTGCCGAGGTTTGTTCAGAAAAGAGCGGACAAGGAGACAGAGATGGAGCTGCCGAGGTTTGTTCAGAAAAGAGCGTTGGGGACGGGGAGGCACAAGGAGACAGAGACGGCGATGGAGATGGAGATGCACCTGGTGCTGGTCATTAATTCGCCATTTTAATTTGAAAGCAATTGCAGGGGTTTTAGGACAGTGAAATCTTAATTGTAAAGAAGTTTAGAGCAGGGTATTCATTTTATGTAATTTTTTTGTTCCAAACCTCTGTATAATGTTTATAGAATTCCTGCAATGCTGACTCAATGTTCTTCGTGGGAGGAGCTCGAATTAGAGAGATCTCATTCAGAATTTTTTTTCCTTAGGCAATTTAAAACTTTTTTTGGCTTCCAATGTACAGGATCCTTCAGACTCAATGGGTCTGCGAATCGCTGGCCAGCTTTCGAGGTGAGCCGTAGATTGCTCTTGGCATAGTTTTAGTTTATAGCCATATTGTGGAATTAGAGATGTGCAGACCTTTAAAGCCATTCTGAATTCTGTAAATATATTTTAACATCATAATATTGATGTCTCCCAGCATTCTACTATTTATCATAGCTGTTCTGTTTGGTTAATATTTGCATCACTTCCATTTGGTCGTTTTGATTTTGTGTTATTTAAAAGTTGTTCATGGTTTCAAGTTGAAGAAACATTGTATTTTTGTTTTATTATTCTTGTGGGGCATTGCTTGCATAAACATGATCTGTCAGGCTGTTGTGCAGAACTGAAAAGTTATCCTGCTATATGAGTGCCATCGTCTTGTTATTCTCATGTTGCATGAATGTAGCACAATCTTATTCTAATATGGTTAAAATTGAAAAGCTAATGAAGCTGTAGCAGGTTTTGCATTTAGTGAACATATTGTGCTAGGTTGTGCAGAATTAAGTAGATTGAAGGGCTAATATTATTTCAGGGTTTGCTTCTCGATGAACAATTGTACTAGATCGTGCAGAACTGAGAAGTTATGTTATTAGATTTACATGTTTATGTTGGTTTGGACTTCTGTTTAAATTATAGAATATCATCTGCATCCCAATACATACTTGTTTTATTTTTCTGATGTTGTGTAATGTTTATTTTTTCAATGTGTAATGTAGTATTTGTCTTCCTTATTCTGCTTTTTTTTTGCTTATGTAAACTGGAGTGCAAATCCAGTGAGGTGGGTTGGGTGGGTTGGTGCAGTTTAGCTTTTGGGTAGAACTGTGAGGCCGGTTTTCAATAACAAATATGCTAAGGCAAACCTTTTTTGTTGCTTGATATAAATGATCATAGATGCATTTTAACCTCCCATTTTGCACCTGGAGTTGCAGTTTTTATTTATTTAGTTGTCTTTTAATCAATTTGATTTGTCATAATGTACAGATTCAGGGTTAAGATGGTTTTATGCTTATTATTTATTAATTTTAGCAATGCAAAATATTTGTTGGCAAAGTTGTTCCTTTATGGGTTCAAAAGATATTTGTAATGTGTCATTGCTGTAAGGAATGAGTTCCATTTTTTTAGAATACGACCCTGTATTTACTTCAGGCTTGACCTTATTGTATTTATTTATTTATGTTTTCTTTTTGTGTTTAAATCTAAAATTGGGTCGTTGTTGCTATGAACCAGTCTTTACCTGGGGTGGCCTGTCATTAGTTCCAGGGTTGGGGTGTGTGCGCCTTGCCAAAAGCAGGTGGTTTTGATTCCTTGTAAGTTTCTCAGGGATTATTTGTACCGAGAAAATGAATCATAACTTTTCTTTGACTGTCTTGTATTATTTATAGATGAATTTACAAATGAAGCTGAAAATTTCATCAGAAAATTTGCTACGTAATTTAAATAATTGTAGCTCTTGAATAGATCTGTTTTCTGGTAGAATTTTGAACTATGAACTACGGATCAAATCAATTTCCAAACCATGAGAAGTTTCTGGATCATGCAGCAAGTTGATAGCGTAGATTCTGCCATTTATGTAGGCTATATTCGTGGTTTTCTTCGAAGATTGAACATTTGACTGAAGCATATTAATTATTTAAGAGTAAACCAGTCCACATATTGAATTTGCACAAACTGTATCTGTTTATCTGACCTCTGTTTTAAAAGGCTAGGCTTGATAAATCTCGAGGGAATGGTGGAAATTGCAGGTTTCAGAACAGTTCCTCCATGTTCCATGTCCAAGCTGTATGGATTTTTATCTGATCTCTTTGCTGGTAAAACGGTTTGATTAATGTTCGAGATTATTGTTGAAAACTGTAAAGTGTTGATAAATATTCGAGGTAATGATTGAAAGTGCAGATTTCAGGGCAGTTTCTACATCTTCCATGCCCAAGCTGTATGGATTTTAATCTGATCTCTTTGCTGGCAAAACGGTTTGATATATATTCGAGGTAATGGTTGAAAAGTGTAAAGTGTTGATAAATATTCGAGGTAATGGTTGAAAAGTGTAAAGTGTTGATAAATATTCGAGGTAATGGTTGAAAGTGCAGATTTCAGGGCTGTTTCTACATCTTCCATGTCCAAGCTGTATGGATTTTTATGTGATCTCTTTGCTGGTAAAACGGTTTGATAAATATTCGAGGTAATGGTTGAAAAATGTAAAGTGTTGATAAATATTCGAGGTAGTGGTTGAAAGTGCAGATTTGAGGGCAGTTTCTACATCTTCCATGCTTGAGTTAAGGTGTTTTTATTACATATCGATGATTTATTATTTTAATTAGTCCATATGCACGTACGGTTTTTTTTTTCGTAAATCAAAGCCACAAATTGTGCCTATAAAACAGATATTTATATTGAAATTTGATATTATTTATTTCAGCTGTTTACAAACATTCAACAGATTGCTTCTGTTCCTTCGGGGGAATTTGTTCCTTGGGAGAATTTGTTGACATTTGGTTGTTGATCTCTCTCTAGAAGTAGAAGGAGAAGTAGTAGAAGTAATTGAGGGGAATTTGTCAACATTTGGGTCGTTGATCTCTCTCCAAAAATAGTAGTATTATTTGAATACAAATGTGTTTACAAGTCAGAGAAGATGTACTACTGGAAAATTTACGGGGACAGTGGATTCGTGTTGACCCCTTCCTATTTTTGAGAAATTTAGTTAAACTGCCAGAGTTTTTAAGATTCGATTTTAACTTAGAAAAATAGTTAAAAGTGCCGGAGCTTCTGATCCCGGTGTCTTAAAAGAAGCCAGGTTAAGTCGGATTAGATAAAGATCTATCCTGACTTCTATTGTATTTATACGAATAAATTCATGTTTACTTTTGACTCTGGAGGAAATGGATGAGTTTAATGTTTAAATATGAATGAAAATCTTGGAAGGTTTTGTCAATTAATTCCTTTTGATTATTTATTTATTTACTTAATATAGATGTCTTCATACTAATATAATAATTAAGGTAAATAATACCTGTATAAATGAGACTATAAAACACATAACATACATTTTAGCATATGATTAGTTTCTGCTTTTAATTACTTTTAGTTTTTGAAATTTGAAATGTAGATTGCAGCTAATGCTTACCTCATGAATGAGACAGTATAAAACACATTGACATGCATTTTGTTACATAATTGGTGTTTCTAACCTTTATTTCTAGTTTGTGAAATATAGATTGCAGGTAATGCACATCCCATCAAAGTTGAATTGGGACCCACCTTGACCATCAAGTTCATTGGTTCATTGTTTCAAGTAGAGGTTGGTTTAAGTAGAGGTGAGGCTTCACATTGATCTTCATGTTCATTGCTTCAGGTAGGGGTGTGGTTTATCCCTGTCTTCATGTTCATTGCTTCAGGTGGGGGTGTGGTTTATCCCTATCTTCATGTTCATTGCTTCAGGTGGGAGTGTGGTTTATCCCTATCTTCATGTTCATTGCTTCAGGTCTTCTTTGATATGGATACACTTCTATCTTATTTTCTCAATCATGCAAGTTCACATTACCAATTCCATTATTTTCTCATCGATGCAAGTTAACATTACCAATTCCATTCGCAGATCACACTACTTGCCCACTCAATCTTTATCAACGTTTTGTTTTTCATCGATGCAAGTTCACATTACCAATTCCATTTGCAGAGCACCACTTGCTCACTCCTTTATCAACGTTTCGTTTTTGTGGAAATGTACATCTTCACCCTCTTTAGAGTATTTTTTAGACCACTTTCCAATCCATTTATTTTATTGTTTTTCATTTTGATTATTATTTATACCACCAATGATAATACAAGATAAATAAATGTTTTTCATTTTGATTATTATTTATACCACCCGTCATAATACAAGATAGAGATCTTGCCAATACAAGATAGAGATTTTGCCAATAATACGAAATTCGCCCAACAATAATGTAAGATCTCCAAAAACGCAAGAGGAACATCTCCACTAGATTTGCTAATGATGAAACGAAATAACAAGTTCCAATAAATTTGCTAATAGTGAGAGATAAATATTGATGCAAGGGCTTTATCGCTAATGTGAAAGAGAGCTCACCAGGGATGACGAGATCTGCCACTCATAATTAGAGGTTGACAAAGAGATCTGATACTCATAATTAGAGGTTTGCCATTGATAATAAGAGATTTGCCATTTGATAATAAAGATTTGCCATTGATAATAAGAGATTGTCCATTTGATAATAAAGATTCGCCACTGATAATAAGAGATCTACTAATGATGATAAGAGATTTGACACTAATAATCAAAGATTAAGAGATCTACTAATGATGATAAGAGATTTGACACTAATAATCAAAGATTTGTTAATCTACAATAGATCTGCTAACAATAAAATAGATAAATGAGAGCTTGATCACCAATGCGAGCACCAGATCACCAAAGCAAGAGAGAGAGAGAACTTTGTGTTGCAAATGAAGGCTTCTTTTCTATATATAGGAATTTTTGAGACAATCCCTAACTCGAATTAGGTTTTTGGAATCTCCTAGAGTTATCCATTTTTGCACATGTTGAATTAGATCACTTAAGTGATTTTATTTTGCACATGTTAACACCTTTGTAAAACAATTTTGAAATAACATTTGCACTTGAAAAATAGTTCCCTTCAAGGGTGAAAGGGCTTAACTCATCAAGTATTTTTCGAAGGAAATTTCTCTCTTAGTTGCACAAAATTCAACCCTCTCTCAACTTGAGGGATTTCTATCAATAGTGTCAAAAATGCTTTACTTGTCAAATCATCATGGCTCACGCTGAACATTCTCGAATCTAAAGAAGAATACAAAGAAGAATACTTGTGGCAGGGGAGCTTTAGCGAAACTCCCACCCTGAATCCAAGCTCAACGAAATAAAGGCTAAGAAACAATTACCAGGAGTTTTAAGCTTCAACCTGACCTAAATATCCTTGGGGAGCCATATGCTTCCATTTGGCATCAGTGAGCCACATGCTACAAATTGGAACAAATACCATTGGGGAGACTCACGCTACCAATTGGACTAAATATCGCTCAATCATGAAGACTAAGAAACCACTACTTAGCCAGTGAGGTTAAGAATTTATAATAGTTTGGCACATAGGCTAAGAATCCATAATAATTCAAGAACACTAGCATCTTCAAACTCAAGTGAGATACTACTTACCATGATTGGTAAGTATCACAATATGATTTCAAGTAGCCATCACCCATTGGCCGGATGGGTGGGAAACAAGATGCATGATTGGGGCATACCCCTGATTGGAGGTCCCTCATCCCTAGGAGCTCACTAGTTCAATTTCGTATTCGTGGGAGCTCAACCAAGGGGAAGAGCACACATCTTAGTGTTCTTGATCAACGAGTGAGGTTTCGGACCTGGAAGGGTTACATCCCTTAATTCAACCATATCTTTGAAGACTAGAAATTTCTTCTTCGACAAGGCTTTGGTAAGTTTATAAACATCCCATACGTCAAGTTTATAAACAACCCATACGTCAATTTGAATATGGTGGAGTCTCACTGCTCTTCTTTGTACTCTGTATTGAATAAAATGATATTTGATTTCAATGTGCTTGGATCTGTCATGAAATATGTGATTCTTAGACAATCAGATCCCACTCATATTATCACATAATATCATTGTAGTATTTAGGACTTGATCAAATAACTCTCCAAAGGGTTTTCTTAACAAGACAATTTCACAACTAGCTAACGTAGCAACTGATTTTTGTTTCCAACTCATCTAAGAGATCATGGTTGATCCCAAATTGAAACAACATCTTGAAGTGTTTTTTTGTCAATAATGTTGCTTGGCTAGTCAGCATTTGTATAACCATGCAAATTTATATTGCTAGCAGTATATCAAAGACAAAGGTTAATTGTCCCATGTAGATATCTAAGCATGTGTTTAGCAACAACCCAGTGATTATGTAAAGGCTTGGTCATGAATTGACTCATGGTGTTTACAACATAGCAAATATCAAGATGAGTGTTCACTAGGAACATTAATGCTCCAATCAATTGATGATACTCAAATGGATAAGATAAACTAGGTCCAACTTGACCACCATAGAGTTTCTTGAAGTTTATCTCCATGGGAGTGCTCATGGATTTGCGCTCTACCATCCCAAACTTTTCCAAAAGCTTTACAACATACTCTCATTGGGAGAGAAAAAATGCGTTGGGTCTTTACCAAACCTCCATGCCCAAAAAGAAGTGCATCATCCCAAGATCTTTCATTTCAAATTCAAGGGCAACCTCCCTCTTACACTGAATCATCAAAGGTTCATTACTTGCGAAAAACAAATTGCCAACATATAATACCAAAATCAAAGTCATACTTTGTACAACTTTGAGGTAGAGGTTTGGATCAACATTGTTCCTCATGAATCTCAATTTTACTAAGTAATTGTCAATGCGAGAATACTAAGCCTTCAGGGTTTGCTTTAAGCCATAGAGTGCTTTCTTCAATTTGCATACATGGGTTCTTTTGTCATGTAAATCAAAGCCTAGAAGTTGTTCAACATATACTTTCCCTTGAAGAGCACCATAGAGACACGTCCTGACATCCCTCTAATGGAAAGTCCACCCTTGACTAGCAGCGAAAGCAATAATAGAGCAAATGGTGGTATATTGAGCAATAAGATTAAAGATGTCTTCATAATGTTTTCTCTCTTTTTGAGAGAATCCTCGAGCAACAAATCTTGCATTATATTTTTCAACACTGCCATACATGCCATGTTTTATTTTGAACAACCACTTTGAAGACACAACGGATTTGCTCCGAGGTCTAGGAACAACTTACCATACATCATTTTGCATAATGGATTTATATTCTTTTGTCATGACATCTTTCTATACTTGGTGCTTTACTGTTTCTTCAAATGATTGAGGTTCACTTTGTATGATAGAACTCATAGCCACAACATGGTTTTGATATTGATTGAGCTTCTTGCTTTCTTTAAAAGTGCCCTTGGGAGTAGTATGTTTTTTAACATCCTGTAGAGTATCATGAAGCCATAAATAGAGCCATTTTCCTATATGGAGGAGGATGTAATGGATCCATAGGCTCAACCGGTTCATTTAGGCCCTCATGATCATGATCATGTTCATGAGTAGAGGGATCCACATCACCATTTGTGTTTTTAGAAGAGATAGGAGGACTAATCCTTACTTTTTCAAGGGTTGCATCTTTATCAAATATTACATCTTTGTTGAAGTCTATTGTTCTTTGACTAAGTATATAAATTTTAAATGTTTTAGAATTTTCACAATAGCCCATAAACATACCTTTCTTATCTGAAGCCTTAAACTTGTTCCTCTTTTCTCTTGGTACATGAAATAAACAAGACAACCAAAGATCCTTAAATGATTGACATCAGGTTTCTTGCTTGCGAATACTTTTTCATGAGTCTTGTCATATAATGCTCGATGAGGAGTCATGTTCTATACATGTATGACAATGTTGGTAGCTTTTCCCCATAGGAACCTTGGCACATTCTTACCATGTAACATGGCACGAGCAACTAAAATTAGGAAGTACTCAGATTGAGAAGTAATAATATTATTTTCATACCTTGTATTTTTATATATATTTTGAGGATGAGGCTCTTGATCACAATCATTGTGAGTATTGCTTCTTCCTTCATATCTTCTTCCTCCATAATACCTTGTATTTTTATATATGTTTTGAGGATCAGGCTCTTGATCACAATCACTGTGAGTATATCTTTTTCCTTCATATCTTCTTTCTCCATAATACCTCTTTTTTCGATTAGGAGATTGATTATCGTAGTTGTTGCTACTCTGATTATAAGAGGATCTTCTTTTTTGACAATCTTGAGCATAGTGCCCATGGTTGTGGCAATTACAACATTCAAGATTCTCATGCATTTTTTGAAAAACTTGGGTTTGGACTTTGGCTTAGAAGATTTTCTCTTTCCTTCTTTTTTGCTTGTGCAACGAAGGCAAATAGTTCTCTTTCTTCATGTCTGTGAATTTTTCCCCTTGTAATCATCCTCGATTCTTCCTGCTTGCATCTTTTGATCAATTCATCAAAAGTTAGTAGAACATTGTTATTGTTGATAGTAGTAATGAATACTCCCCTAGCTAGAAGAAGTCCATCAAGGGTTGTGTGTACCAATTCCCTATCAGACAAGGGCTCACCAATAGACAAAATTTGGTCCTTGGGTTTAGTAACCCTTATAAAATAACATTGAAGAGATTCTCCCTTATTCAATTTGATATCTTTGAGTTGTTTCTTCAAGTAAAGGACGTGATTCAGATTTTGGACTTCAAACATGTCAACAATTTTGTCATACATTTCCTTGGACGTCTTCAATTAGGAGATACAGGGAAGAAGATGATATTTTAAAGAATCAATAATAATTTTGCGGGCTTTGATCTCACCTTTCTTGTATCTTGCTTTAGCAGTGGGGCCTTTTTCAAGAGTTTGGGGTACACCTCCTTGGACAAACACTAGAACATTTTCTCCATCCAAGTTGGTGTCTAGCCCTAGTTTCCAAACAACATAATTTGAAGCCCTTGTCAATTTCTCACTGTCCTTGAAGAAGGATGTAGCCATTTGAATTGATCTACTATTGTATTTTGAGCAACAAATAAGGTCTTTCAAGTTGCTGTTCTTGAGCTTATCTTCACCACAACTTTGATACCATGTTAAAATTTTCAATTTTTCAATTAATTATCTTAGATATGCAAACTTTAAGTTTAGAGAATAGCCAAAAGGCATATAGAAGACAACCAATGAACAATAAGACAACATATTTGGTCCAAGACCAGGAAAAACCCCACTATGGGGGAAAGCCCTTTAAAAATATTTTTCTATTAGATCTTCATCAAATGTTTCGCAGAGATGCATAAGAAAAGTACAAAACCTTTTTCTCAGTTATATGTGTTCTATTTGATCTTGCTCATATTCGATTAAGCTTCCACGAGTTTGTTGTAAAAGTAGATTTTGTATTTTGCTTTAGTATATTGCATAATCTGTTGATCTACAGTGGGAAATTCTACATGGTATTGAAGCCAGGTTATCAAAGAAGAGAACAATATACAAGAAAGGAGAAGTTTGAAGTTTGAGGTTCTTGAATATAGAAATCGAGTTTTTATCACATCTCAATTTCACCAATGGCGTTCAACGGCTTAAGACTCTAGTATGCCCTTGATGGCAGCGCGGATTATATAGCCTAGAAAGATTGCATGGACGTAGTATTAGAGGATAATGGTCTAAAGGACTTCATTGATCAAGAAGTCCCCAAGCCGACAACGGCTAATGCTACAGAATTAGCGGAATGGAGGAAATGTGTGGCTAAACCAAGGAGAATCCTTCTGGAGGGAGTTCGAGACCACAAAGTTTCGAGTCTCCATCGTAGGAGATACCGTTTTCAATGTGGAAAATATTGAAAGATCTATATCAGAACAACAACGATCAGAGGAAGTTGGTGCTGAAAGGCAAACTTAGGAAAATCAAGTGTGGAAAGGGCGACACGATCTTTACATATCTGAACAAGCTCACCACCTGTAGGGATGAGCTTGGAAGTGTAGGGATCACGACAGCGGATGATGACATGGTGAGTCTTGCGCTCCTTGGTCTTCCTAAGAGTTGGCATAATTACCAAGACTCGGTGAATAGAAGAGAAAAACCGCTAGATTGGGAACGACTTTGGTCGGATCTAATGCAAGAGGAGATAAGAAGAAGCACCAAAGATGGACCCTCATCAAAGCAAGATGATGAGGAAAATCCAGCCTTAGTGAGTAAGGAGAGGAAAGGGAAAGGGAAGACGTCCCATTCCAAATCCAGTTCTTCCCATGGTGGGAAGAAGTTTGACATATCGAAAGTGCGATGCTTTCATTGTCATGAAGTGGACCATTATGCTATGATTTGTCCACAAAAGAAATCTAAGAAGGGATCCTTGAAGGGATTTGATGGTGAGGCACTGACCTCACAGTTTGAGTTGGATTTCTCTTTCATCGCATGAATGGTTTCATCCATGGTGGGCTGTGTTTTGTACCTGCACAGTGGAGCTTCATTTTACATGGCTGGTGACAAGAATCTTTTCAGTACCTTGGAGGAAAAGGATCTCCAGATGCGGATTGAGATGGGCGATGACGAAAAATACCGTGTTTCAGATGAATGTACGGTTGTGTTTCAGAGGGAGGATGGAGCTCCTCTCACCTTGATCGATGTAAAGTATGTACTAGGTCTGAAGAAGAATCTTATGTCCATTGCTATGCTAGAAGATAAAGGCTATGATGTAGTCTTTAATAAAGGAAAGATATTCTTGAGGCATATCGGCATTGGACAGACCAAGAGGATAGGGATTCGAGTTAAGAATCTCTACAAGTTGGAGGTAGACGACTGCGTTGCATTGAGTCGCAAAGCTGAGATGGTGCAGAGCCAAGATGTTGGCGAGCTATGGTATAGAAGATTGGGCCACTTGCACCATGGAGCCCTGAAGATCATGCAGTAGATTTCTACCGGACTTCCCAAGGGAAAACTGGAGTAGATTGATACATGCAAAGGTTGTACCTTGGGTAAGTATGCGAAATATTCCTTTCAGGTTCGAGACAGTAGAGTTGGAGCAACCCTGGAGTAAGTTCACTCAGATGTTTGTGGACCATTCTCTAGAGCCTCCACTGCTAAACAAAGGTACTGTTATTTTTATTGATGATTTTTCTTGTAGATGTTGGATCCACTTTATATAAAAGAAGGATCAGACCTTGAGATTTTGTGAGTTTAAAGCCTTGGTAGAAAAAGAATTTGGAAAGAAAATAAAAGCCTTGCGTAGCGACAATGGTAGAGAGCATGTCTATTAAAATTGGCAACTAGGTCCAAACTTTATGTGGGTCACTTTATTCATGGCTGATTATATTTTAATTGGATTCCTCTCATCAAGAGGTGTAGGATTGATCTAAAGATCATCTGATTCTGATAAGAGTTTATGGAGATATGAATTTATTTATATTATGGACTAATTATCAAAGTCAGCGAGCGATTTATGTAGGCTTAGAAGCCCGATAGTCGCATCTATTCAACCCCAACGTTTTGCATATAAATACAAGGAGTATTTTCGTCATTTGCACACTTCACACTCATCACATCTCTCTCTCTCTTGCATAGAAAAGGGTCTCTTCTTTCTCCTGCGCATAAAGGACTCTTCTCTCACACGTGTGGAAGGAAGGACGCGGAATTTAGCGCTGCAACTGCAGATTAAAAGTTTGACCAGTGTTGACTATCATTCTCTTTCTCTGGACTGTGCAGTAGGTGGACCTGACACTCTTTGGAAGGCCACATTTTTTGGTAAAGGAATCAAGGCGATCCGACGGTTGGTTTGCAAGATATTGTCTGCCCTAGTTTAGCGTTGATCTAAGGTTTGCTGCTGCTGATGTAAATCAGATTTTTGTACTATTTCTCTCTGCGGAATTATTGAAGATAAAAGAAGATTTGATCAAAGGGTTTCCCCATATTGGAGTTTGTCCCTGGCTAGCCGCCACATCTTGTGTCTTTTGTCTTGGCTTGTTTTCTGTCGATTGTTTAATGTTCTATTTGCACTTTACTTAATGTACATGTGATTGCTAATATGTGAATAACCATAAGAAAGATGAGTAAACTGCTTTAAGCATAGAACATACCATAAATTAACAATGTCTCCCAACACTTTAAAGACTTCTGCATTGCAGAAGGAATTAAACGGGAATTGACGACACCCCATAAATCACAGCAGAATGGGGTAGCCGAAAGGAAGAACAGATTGATTGTGGGAGTAGCTCGAGCGATGTTGCATGACCAAAGCTTACCATTGCATTTGTGGATCCGAGAGTGGAGACATCCACTCATGCTTCTTCCAGACATGGGGGGAAATGCTCAAGGGAAGATGACACGCTGATGCTAGATGCGCGAGAGAATGTGGGACAACCATCTTCTCAGTGCAAATAGAGGAGGTTGCCCGAGCGGTACACTCGTTACATGGCCCTGGTTGGGGAGCGTGTAGAGTCTGAGCCTTCTTCATTTGAGGAGGCAATGCAACAACCAGTCTAGGTTGATGCAATGGGGAAGAGTATGACTTTATCGTTCGGAACTGTGTTTGGGATGTTGTCCCAAGACCTCAAGACAAGTCAGTGGTGAGTTCCAAATGGCTTTATAAGGTAAAGTAGGCAGTTGATGGCAGTGTTGAGAAACACGAGGCAAGGTTTGTTGCCTGTGGTTTCTCATAGGTCGAGGGGATCAAGCACGATCAGACTTTTGCTCCTATAGCAAGGTACTCATCAATCAGATTGATGTTGGCACTATCAGTGCAGATGGGTTGGAGGATCCATCAGATGGACGTGAAGACAACATTCCTCAATGGGAAGATTGAGGAAGAGGTGTACATTGAGCAGCCATAAGGTTTCAAGACCTTCGATCTTGAGTCGCATGTGTGCCGACTCAAGAGGGCTTTGTATGGGCTGAAGCAAGCACCCCATGCTTGGTACACCGGGATCGACAACTATTTCACCGATTTGGGCTTCACCAAGAGTGACGCAGATGCGAACCTTTACCACATCATGGTAGAAGGTAAGCCATTGATCATTGTTCTTTATGTCGATGATTTGATTTTGACAGGTGATGATATGTTGATCTAGTCTTGCAAGGAGGACCTTGCAAGAGAGTTCGAGATGAAAGACATGGGTTTTATGCACTACTTTATAGGCATGGAAGTGTGGCAAAAGGATGGAGAAGTTTTTGTGTCTCAAAGCAAGTATGCCAATGAGATACTCAGGCGGTTCCACATAGAGAAGTGCAAGCCCATGCAGACTCCTCTAGCTGGGAACTGGAGGGAGGATGCTACTTCAGGTGAGGTAGTGGCTGCTACTGTTTATTGATAGCTTGTCGGTTCACTTATGTATTTGGTGAACACACGACCAGAGTTATGCTTTGCGGTGAACCAACGGAGTCAAGCTATGGTTCAGCCTACCAAACTGTTTTGGAAGGCGGCGAAGCATGAGCTGAGATACCTCAGAAGCATATCTCAGTATGGTTTGTAGTATAGACGGATAGAGGGAGTGAAGCTTTAGGGCTTCACAGATGCGGATTGGGCAGGGAGTCCATCAGACCGGAAGAGCACTTTTGGAGGAATCTTCAACCTTAGTTTAGCTACAGTTTCTTGGTATAACAAGAAACAGAGATCAGTTGCACTTAGCTCAGCTAACGCTGAATACATGGCTGCCAGTCAGGCTGCATGTGAGGCCATTTGGGTGCGGAAGATTCTAGTGGGCTTGTTTGGTCAGAGGATGGATCCATCTGTGATCTACTGTGATAATCATAGTTGTATCAAACTCTTTGAGAATCCAGTTTTTCATGACGGGTCCAAGCACATAGATATTCGATATCACCATTTTCGACACTGTGTGGTTAAGATCATGTTGTTACTGTATGTTTCGACCAAGGAACAAGATGCATATATTTTGACTAAGGCATTGTCAAAATGCAAGTTCGAGTTCCACAGAGACAGGATTGGGGTTACTGATAATCCCTTTCTTGTTGAGAGGGAGTGTTGAATATAGCAACAATAAATGCTAAAAATAGAAGTGCTAAAAATAGCACTGCTATAAATAACATTTCAGGATACCTTCCAATTTTAGTTAGTTTCTGAACTAAAATTGAGAATAAAATTCGAATTTGATCTTAGCAGCTGTTTGTAAAATAATTTATTAATTCATTTTGAATTAATTAGTTGTAGGAAATCAAACATGAAGTCTATGTGAAGACATGCAATAGCTTTTCCATTGGTTGAGAAAGCTATCCCTTGATTAAAGGAGATCATGATGAGTTGTAATTAGTTAGCTCAGTTATCTGAGTTAAGTCTAGTTAGATTAATTCCGACAGTTTGTGGAATTGATTGTGAGTTCAGTTAGTTAATGCATGCATGCATGTAACTGCTGCACTTCAGATAACTAAATATTCTCTCATAAATAACTCATGCATGTCAGTTCAGTCAGAGACCTAGTTGAGATCAGGGGGATGAGACAATGTACTATCAGTTGCAGGAACATTCCATGGAGGATATCTCTTGCATGCAGAAGGAATTCATTCCTTGGAGATTGCACAATTACTTTTGAGTTTGATGGTTGTGTGATGAGGCCAATTCACACAGGTGGTGGCATTGGACCCCAAGAGAAACTGCACAAGGAAATAGGAGGCTTGGAGGGCTGAGGAAAGGCATATGTTGTGTCTATTTAGTCTGTGAGCTGTATTGTTTGATTGTGCTAAGAGCTGGATAGCTTGTGAGCTAATACTTTGTGTAATCTGGACATATTTTCACTTGTATGATATTACAAAGATCAGGGTTTTAGGCTGAGACTTTCCCAGAGTATTCTTCCGTGTTTATGTGTGATTGCTTTCTCATTCTCAGTTATATGTGTTGTATTTGATCTTGCTCATATTCGATTAAGCTTCCACAAGTTTGTTGTAAAAGTAGATCTTGTATTTTGTTTTAGTATATTGCATAATCTGTTGATCTACAGTGGGAAATTCTATAGGGATAGCATTGGAACTACCTCGCAGGCTTTTTCTTACTAAGGGTTTGAATCCTTCTCTTTTCATATCTTTTCCCTACTATTTTTTGTCATTAATTGTTTTCCAATCTATTGAATCCCTATAGGACAATTTCCTAATAGTTTTCCATGAATATTTTTTAGCAATCTTCTTTATAAAACAATCATAGTGGTAGAGGGTGAGAAAATATTAAAGTCCACCTCGACAAGTTTGTACCTTTGTGATGAGTCCCAATATCACAACAAGATTATAGAGACTCCCAAGGCTATCAATTTTA
Source organism: Pinus taeda (assembly GCA_000404065.3). Classification (NCBI taxonomy): domain Eukaryota; kingdom Viridiplantae; phylum Streptophyta; class Pinopsida; order Pinales; family Pinaceae; genus Pinus; species Pinus taeda. Next base: position 68,315 of record APFE030918809.1, read on the forward strand.
ATTTTCAACTCGAGGTTTGTACAAATTTAAGAGGTGACAATGTTGTATGCACAATTGATCAAGCTCTACTCATGCCACCTTCAAGCAATGGACTAGATCAAGGCATGCAAATAACACTCTTTTAGCTAGCTCAAGGAAGGGAATTTCATGAAAAATAAAGTTTTACTCTAATGGCAGGAATGAAAACAATTGTTCTACTTGTAGAAATGCAAAATGCCATTCATCAAATGTAAATTATGATCCTAGTTGCAAGAATGTAAAGGCTATGCTACTTTAGGAATGAAAAGCACTTGTCTAATTGCAGAATGTAAATTTTGTGCTACTTGCAACAATGTAAATCATTAGTTTAATTGCAAAAAGGGAAAAGTGCATGGCAAAGAAACTAAACCTTGCAAAACAACACTTTTGTAATTGAAATCCTAAGAGCATGAATTCAATAAATGGGACTAATATACTTTACATGGCAAATCTTCCTCTTAATCATTGTTGTCAAAAGGAACTTGGCTATAGTAATAGAACTCATGCATTTAATGAGAAAACCATAATTACCATTCAATTTAGAAATTTGTCATATAACCCTAATTGCAGAATTGTGCTTGCAGTGAACAAAAGGCAAGTTCAAAGTGGTCTTGGGATTTCCTCAATCGTGGATTCAAAACTTAGGGGTCATTATTCAAGCCTAAGGAAAAAAACCAAGCTTTTGGAGCAATTTTGGTCAAGTTTAGGAACTGCTACAAGATGTTATAAGGTTGCCCTGTTTTGCTACAAGATTGATCCCATGGGCATCTCGAGGGTGAAAAAGATGGTTTGAAGGTGGGAAAGGGCAAGGGAAATTGAGGGCTGTGTGGGGTCTTTGCCAAGCCTAATGCCTCTCAGAGGCCCATCTCACACAAAGAAAAAATACACATGTTGTTCCTTAAATATTCCAGAAATAAGGTCATAGTGGCAGAATTTTGAGGGCAGTGTGGGATGACAAGGGGTTGATGATGACAGGGGGAATGTGGGATGAGTGTGCTTTTGCCAAGCCTAGTGTCTCTCAGAGGCCCATCTTGCACAAAGAAAAAAAACACGCGGTGTTCCTTAAATAACCCAAAAATAAGGTTGCAGTGGCAAAATTATGAGGGTAGTGTGGGATGACAAGGGGTTGATGATGATAGGGAACAACGTAAACTTTGAAACAGTAACTGACACAGTGACTTGTTTTGTAGAGATAGCAAAAAAATGATCTGATTTTGAAAAGAGGCGATGCAGAACACATTTTTTTATAGCATAGTTTTTGGCACTTTAAATAACCGATAAAATTACCCGTTTTGTAGGGGTGGTAAAATGGTGACCCGATTTTGAAAAGTAGTGATGTAGAATACACTTCTTTTTTTTGAGCATATCTTTGACACTTTAAATTTTCTTATGTATTAAATATAAATATTTGTTTTTAATTGTTAGTGATTTTCAGGCTGATTTTAAAACGTGTTGATGCAACATACTTTTTTTTTTAAATGAT
>APFE030918809.1:74880-102640 GCA_000404065.3 Pinus taeda
CTTGTTCCAGAATATTGAACAGTCTTGCAGTTGAGTTTTCTCCATCTTCTCACCTTTTATCTGACAGGGGGGGAAATGATGGTCATCTACAAGCTTCAAAGCCACATCAAGCGAGCCTGAGCCACAACCTGCCACACCAGTTTCAGAGTTGTAGCCAGAGACACAGATGTCCGTGAACATGCCTTCAGTAGGCAATCTGGAACACTTCCTCTAGCAAGACTTCAGCTTCTTGCCAGTTTTGGAAGAGTTCTCCGAGAACAAAATTGAGAACACTTCCTCTAGCAGAAGACTCCAGCTTCTTGCCAGTATTGGAAGAGTTCCAGGAATTGCATTAAGCATTCCAGAGTTGTTGGTCATCCTTAAACCATCACAGGTTGAGACTTCCCTTTTCAGGTTGAAGTTTTACCTTTTATGCGGGGTGAGGCCTCCCTTTTATGGTTGAAGGTTTCCCTCTTTAAAACAATAGGATCACTTCCTCTAGCAGAAAACTTCAGTTTCTTGCCAGTTTTGGAAGAGTTCCGGGAACTGCACTAAGCGTTCCAGTGTTGGTGGCCATCCTTAAACCACCGCTCTTTATACCAACATTTCATAGAGCACATTTAGCCTAGTGCTACCATGCATATTTGCACATTTTGTATTACAGCTCTCTTCTTGGACTCATACATAACCCTTCGGATTAAGGGGGGGAATGTTGGACACCTAATCCTAAATGGGTTAGTGTGGAAGTCGAATGGACAAAAGCAGTCCAAGAGACCTTGGGATGTGAATCCAAACGGTCACCATATTGTACTATAAATGTATATCAATTGCTAATAAAAATCGAATTGCATGTTTTATCTTTTACATCTCTCGCTCCCCATGTGTGTTTAACATTTTTAAATCTTGTTGACAACTTAGTTTAGGAAAAAAAAGGTGTTGTTCCAACATCAACACTTTTCGTTTTTAGCACTGTTTTTGATGTTTTTACGGGGTTTTTTGGCCAGAGTTTTGTTTTTAGTTTATAGTTCCCGTTTCAAATTTTACATTGTTAGGGGGAATGTGGGATGAGTGTGTGAATGCTACAAGCCATTGATAGCACATGCAGACCAACAACAATAATTTTTTTTGTACTCAAAGTGCTAATCAAATTGCAGCAAAATAAACTAAGCAAGAAAGGATGAGTTGAATTTTATGAAATTAAATGAAGGACTTCATTTAATTAAAGACCAATTCTCCTCACAACATGCATCTGAACTACACACATGTAAACTTGGAAAGGATGATTTTAACTCCTAGTTTGCAGAACTAGATTATGTAAGAGATAATGAACTAAAGTCTAGCAAATTGCAAAGGGAGACAATCACACATTTTTGGCTCACTGCTGTAGACTCTTCAACCACATTTCCCACAAGGGAGGTGGTAACCAGGCATGCAACCAAAATTTTCTAGCATATAAAATTTTACTCAAACAAGGAAAGAAATGTTGCTACTAAAATAATGCATAAACATGATACACAAAGAGGGACTGTAGCCTCTAGGTTGGGCCCTAACCTAAAGGGATTCAACCCTCAACAACAAACTCAAATTTGAAGCAACAATAGACTTTTCATTAACATAGAAAAGAGTCCAAATACATTATACAATGATTGGCTCGAGCTCCTAGCTCTCGATAGTACTACACTGCTCCAAAAATTTGAATGCTAATGAGCCCTTGAGCCTCTTTATTTATACAAAGAGGATTGAGGGGAAACCTCCTTGAAAAGAGGGTTGCCTCCCTCCAAAACTTAAAAAAAAAAAATCGACCTAAATCCCTTAGACTCTTGCATTCACATGAGTTCATTTGCTACCAGTAGATCTTGAGCTGTAGATTAGTGATTCTAGGGATTACTTCGATTCAAAGGAGAGTAAACGTAGGGGACAAGCTTCCTACACTTCCTCCAACGCGCCTATGCATTGTAAACACATTAGGCCAAAACGCATGAAAAACATCCTTTAACCTTTCTATTAAACACATTATGGCTAAAAATGTGTTAATTAATGTGATAAAAGGAGAAATTATGGGTTGGAGGGTGGAAAAATGGCCTTATAATATACCTTTTGATGGTACCCATCATCACCCCCTATTGAAAATGTTTCTCACCCTTTTAGCAACTTACTCATTGATATGTAGTTCGTGCATGACCCATGTGGCCTCTTTGACATCTCAAGGCATATCAGATGGTGTACCCTCTTGTGGATAGAACCTTGCATTTGCCTCTATAGCTGCCCACTCCATTTGTTCCTCTGCTTGATATCTTCTCTCTTATAGACCCAATAATAAGGGAGGACTGATTTTTAGCCCTATCCAATTGATTTTCAACCTTTCAGTGATTCTTTTGTATAGTGGGTCTTTTCCAGGGCATTCCTAACCATTTCAGGGGAGTGATATTCTCTGATTTGTAGACTGTGGGACAGAGCATGCCATCTTCTTTGGCAAGCCTACAGGCTTTCAGTCCCCAACAACCTAAACTTCGTATCCTCAAAATGGAGGATAACTTGTTCTTGTGTTTCCATGTAGCGAGTGGCCAATTGGGGATCAAAAGAGATGATGTTGTGGTTACTGACGACAATCTTGGGGCTTATTTACTCTGCCATGATGTATAGGGGCTTACTTGCTTCTTTGACCATAACCTTCTTTACTTCCTCGTCCCTTGTTTCCTCATGGACCAACGAAGAGGTTAGTGCCATAAGTTGTATATCTCCCAATCTTGAGTTGAGGTCCGAAAAGATCATGTGAGGATTATATTGTGCATATAAAATTCAACCAATTCGGTTCTATCTTCAATGCTCACCTGTTGACAAAAGTCAATGAACCTCCTATAATCCTAAAATTATAGAGTCATATTGTGCCAATGTTTTGATTTGGAATTGCAACCATTGTTCTTTGAGGAAAATGGCATAGGATTTGGATGGTTGCCTGCAATGGATGGCCTCCAGGGACAAACTTGCCATGATGGCAAGTTGTGCCTCCTTTTCTTGTAGTGGCTCTTTCAACTTCTTGTTTTCTAATTGCAACTTCTCCGTCATGATTGATTCCTTTAGCCTCAAGTCATCCAGTTCTTTACCCATTTGTTTCTCTTTTTCCTCCATGAGGCCCACATCCTCTAATTTCTTGGATTTTGGAATTTTCATCCACCAGTGATTTCTGCCTCTCCCTTTTTCTAACTCAAAAAGGAGGGGAATTGAAAAATTTGTAGGTATATTTGTGGAGTGGGCTCTTGGAGTCCCTGTGTATCTTCTCCTTCCTCTTAAGTGGTTGCTATCCCTTCCAGTAGTAGTTTTTCTTCATCCTGTAGCAACTATGATCTTTCTTGTAGTAGTTACGTTCTTTCCTGTAGTAGCTCTATTTGTGCCTTGAGTTTCTTGGCCGTGATTGCCCTAGTGGTTGGCCCTCTCATGGGTGTCAACTTCTCCTTGAACCTCTTCCTCTTGTTCTTCAACCTTTCCTTCTTCCTCTTGCTTATCCCCAACCATGGGGGCTTCACTGGTGGAGAAATACCATACCACGTGGGTTCATATTTGGGGATATATAATCAGGAAAATTTGACTTAATATATTGGGGGATATATAGGGGGTAAAGGGTTTTTATATTAGCAAGTATGAAAAATGGAGTTCAAAGTTAATGATAAAATATAAAGAGGTATAAAAATGTCAATGAAAAAATGGATACCTACAATATCTGGTGAAAGTAGGGATTCTTTAAATTGGGGAGGTGTATTGGGTTCATATTGGTAGGGGGTTAAATAATGTGATTTTTAGAGGCATTTTCCAATATGTAGTCCACTTAGGGGTATTGTTTAGTATGCCATGAACACACGTGATATGTCAGAGGTTCATTGAGTGAAGCCCCTATGCCCCCAACACTAGATTTTGTGGTCTCTTCATGTTGTGTCAGGGTTTGGGCTCATGTCTCAATGAGGTCTTCCCCATCCATGTCCACAAAGTCAGTCCACAACACAGGCCTTCTGAGGTGGCTTAAGGCATCCATAACAATGAGCCTTATGAGGCCACAATGAGCAATGTATTAGTGCTTTCCTTCCCTCACCCTTTGGCTCATTTTGATTATGGACTGAAGGAGGAAATGTGGAACATTGATCCTACTGGGAATAGGCAATTCTGTTTGGAACCTTAGCTCATAGAACAACCTAAATTGATAGGCATATATAATACTCAACCTATTTTCACAAGATATGGGCTTGAGGATGTTATAGGCTACTTCATTCCAAGGGTAACTGAGGCTCACTCTTCCTACTTCATTTTTGCCTTCAACAATTTTCTCTATAGGGAGGAAGAAATTTCTCTTGGTTGTGATGGATTTTGTTCCATATTCCTTGCCCCATTTAACTCCTAAAGATATGGTGGTCACTCTACTAATTAGTTATGCATTAAAATGGATGGAAATTCCCCTTATAACCATGGTGGAACTTTCTTCTCCTTGAGAGTGAAGGGCCATGGTAAATTCTTGGGTTATCTCATCATCATACCCTTTCAATTTTTCAAAGAATCCCATCCACTGGTGGCTTAGGAAGATATATACGATAGGGGAATGTTTTTGGATTCTAGCGGTGTATGTGAGTTCCCTTATATTGAAACCTCCTCCCATGACTCCTACTGCAACTTTATCAGGTTATTCCAAATAATTCTTTGTGAAGAATTGTGTCTGAGTAGTCTAGGGTTTCAAGGTAGGGTGAGGATGTTGGTGCCTCTTAGTCAAAGAAGAGATAATTTTGTTCCAAATTTAAAAAGGGGTTACCTCTTCTATCACCTTTCTTTTCTCATGTAGAAACATATTTTTTTCAAAATAAATCACTTCTATAGGATGCCTATGTAATCATAATTCACTTAATAATTGTATGGTGGGTGAGGAGTGAAGATGTCACTTACCCCTCCTAGCATTATTGTATTATGATTGTGGGGTTTTGGAGGAATATTCTTGTTGATTCAGACACTCTTTCACTTGTCGTCTTGATCCTATAACACCTCCTCTATAATCCTATAGCAATTCTAGTAATCCTGTAGCAACTGTCTCCGACCCTGTAACACCTGCTCCCTATCTTGTAGCACCTACAAATCAAATTTGTAGCACCTCTGCAACACCCTAGGGAACCTCTGGTCGTAGCTAGCTCGACCTTTGATGTCTTAGTGGGCCTTTCTAATGGTTTTGGAAATGAGAAATTGACGATGGGCTCGTCCTTTTATTCCCTTTTGCAGTAGTGGGTTCAGTGCACTTGGTGAGCTAGCCCCTACAGATATTTCATTTTTTAACCATTGGCCCCACTACTTGTAGTTATCACCCTCATGCTCTAACTTTTCCACATTGAAAAACTGCACTTTTAATATTCGAGGGTGGCCAATTTTATTGGGCATCTCCAGCCCATAAAACTCATTTATCGTCTACTAAAAACATTTCTTTGAACCAATATGTGTTTGAAAGAAGAGGTGAGGAGTGTCATACCTGAGCCTACTTTTGATGTCAAGCTGTTGTAGATGCATGCACATTGTTGATTGATTTTCGGGTCTCTGGAGGTGCTATCTTCCATGTTCTTGTTGCACACACTAGTCCTCATTTTAGTGAAATTTTCTGATATGTGTTTGACTGATAAAATCTTCTTTTGTTATGGAGGTTCTTCTAGTGCTTGATTTGCTGCTGTTGGAGTGGATTAGTGCCCTTGGAGCTGCCTCTAAAGGTTTGTATGACTTCCTTAGATCTCAAGGGTGGCCTCTTGATGCATAATGATGGCCAAATATTCATTATGGAACATCAAAAGTTCTTTGCTTCTGGTCCTGTAGGGCTTGTGCAGGCTGCCACAAGATTGGTTTCTTTCCTATAATAGTCACACAATCCCTTCCAAAACTATAACTATCTTCATGGAATGCATCCAGTGGCTTGGATAATTCATGGTGAGCTTATAGACAAGGATTGGAAATTTTGAGGATGGTGGAAGCTTGTGAAGAAGGGGTGAAAATGTGGTATTTTTATGAACAAAGGTGGAGTTTTGGAAGGGAAGGTCTTTAAATGGTGTGGGTGACAGGTGAAGGAAGTGTGGTGGACCTTCCCTGTCATTTCTCAAATGAGATCATGAGTTTTGATCACTTTCCCTGGGATGATCTCAATCATGTAGCAATTCTGGCCAATCCTATAGCAAGTTAGGACAATCTTGTAGCATTGTAGGATTGAGGCAGAATTGAGTGATAGTTGCTTGCTTGATGATGGAGTGGTGTAGGGAGATGGGTGGAATAGTGGAGGAAATGCAAGAGGCTACTTTGGGAAGTGGAGAAATGGAATGTGGAACCTTTTCCTTTGACTATTGTCTCCTTGACTGTTGCTGGAACCCTGCAAAATAATTTTTTTAGCAGAATTGGTGTAAGGGATCCCTCATCTCTGTGTTCTTCCTCCTTTTGTTTTATTTTTTTATTTTTTCTCTTTTTTCTTTTCTCTCTTTTTATTGAGACATGCAGACTACCTTTGAAGAGCTTTTCAATTTGCAGAACTTCCCCAAGCACCTTAGAAGAAGTTTTCACTTAGGGACATTTTCATCTTATTATACCTTTTTTTGCTCTTGGGTAGCATCATGGAGGTTTTAAATCCTAGAGTTGGCCTTAGACGCCTCATGGAGGTTTTCACCCAAGGCCATTATTTTTTTTTCTATCAGAGGTTGGCTAAACCGAAGGTTGTGAGACCCCCAATTACATTCAACTCCTTTCTTATTGAACTAGTAAATTCCTCTTTTGACAGAGGTCTTTTGTATAACTTTAACCGGTAACCATTAACCAATATGGGAATGTCTTCCTCATCAAATTTTCTTAGTTGGACAGATCCATTATCATAACATTTTTCCACTAGATAAGGGCCCAACCACCTTATCATTAACTTCCCCTTGAAATCTTTGAACCTTGAATCATACAGGAGGGCCCAATCACCCTCTTGAAAATATTTCTCCCTAATGTATTTATCATGCCAGATATTTCTCTGTAGCTGGACTACCTCAGTTTGTAGGAGAGCCTACAATCTGAACTCATCCAAGCCATTGCGCTAAAGAAAACTTTCTTGTTTTTCTGTAGTGGGATCCAAATCCAACCATGCTACCATCCTCAAGGTATTGTACTCGAATCTAATGGGAAACAAGGATTTATTTCCATAGACCAACTTCAATGGCGTGAATCTAGTAGTGGTTTTCCTGGTGGTATTGTAGTCCCAAGTGAACTCTACAAGTCGGTCTCCCCAATCCATTTTGTTATTGTTTACAACCATCGTTGGGATGTTCTCCAAGGCTCTTTTTGTGACCTCCACTTGCCCATTTTCCTGAGGATGGTAGGCAGTGGATTTCCTGATGATCTTGCTCTTCTCCTTGGAGGATAGATTAGGAGGGAATCTTCCAGCAACCAAGTAGTTGGCTAAATCAACAAAAAGGAGATGGAACCGATATGGAAAATAGGTGTTCATCTTGAAGTTGATCATCTACCATCTCTTCCTCTGTAGGCAAGGATAGTCTTAACAAAAAACTTGTAACCACATTCTCTTTCCCTACTTTTTCAACAATAGTTAAATCAAATTGCTGCAATAGTAACAACCATCTAATGATTCTAGCATTGACATCAGGTTTATTCACTAAATACTTAGTGGTTGCATGATCAGTGTGAAAAAAAGTTTGATATCCATTGATATAGTGCCTAAAATTATTCAAAGAGTGCACCACAACCAAGTGTTATTTTTCAATGAACGTATAGTTAAGTTCAACCTTAAAAAGGTTCTTACTAATGAAATATATAACATAGGATAGTTTGTCTTCCACTTGTCCTAATGTTGCTCCTAAAACTTTATGGATCTAATGCATCTATGCGGATATGGAAACGCAATGCTCAATTGGGACCCTTAAGGATGGGTGTAGTGGTCAACTTCTCCTTCAGTACTTCAAATGCCTCTTAACATTTGTCTGTCCAACAGAAGTCTGAGTCTTTAGCCAGTAATCCAAACAAGGGTGAAGCTAATTTACTAAAGTCCTTAGTGAAACTTCTATATACCCAACCAATCCAAGGAAGCTGTTGAAATCCCTTTGTTTTTGAGGGATAGGGACCCTTTTAATGATAACAACTTTGTTGGGATCAACTTGTATCCCTTCCTTAGATATGGAATGGCCTAAGATAGTCCCCACATATATCAAAAACTCACATTTCTCAGGACTTGATGAAAGATTCATCTCAATGCATTTCATTAAGACTTTACATAAATTAGAAAGAGATTTCTGGAAGTCACATCCATAAGGAGTGAATTCATCCATGTATATCTCAATAGTTTCGCGAACAAGGTCAACAAAGATACTTAGACGAACCTCCCTCTTGAAGGTAGAAGGAGCATTACACAAACTGAATGGAAGGACTCTCTAGGCAAAGGTTCCCCAAGACATGTGAATGTGGTCTTGTCTTGTTCCTCAAATTTGATATGTATTTGGTTCTACCCACTAAATCCATCTAGGAAGGAAAATAATCTCTTCCCTGTAAGGCCATCTAGGACTTGGTCAATGAAAGGCAGAGGGAAATAGTTATTTATAGCCTTGTTAAGTTCTTTATAACCAATGCAAATCATCCACTTCTCATTCTTCTTGGGGACTATGACAAGAGGGGACACCCACTCACTGTCTGAACTGGGGTATATGAACCCTGCATCCAACAATTTTTGCAATTATTCTTTTACAATGTCCTTAAGGGCAGGATTCATCCTCTTCTGGGGTTGGCGCACAATTTTGTATCCTTCCTTGATGTAAATATGGTGAGTACAAATTTATGGATGCATACCTTTCATTTCCTTATAGTCCCAAGCAAAAGCATCAAGGTGTTGCCTCAACATATTGCATAAGTGCTCTTCATGCTTGGCTAAGAGAGAGGGTTTGATCTTTAGAGTTATGGATGGGTTAATTTACAAAACCTTGGCATGATATAGATTAGGGTCAACATAGCATAGATCAATCCATATATTTCCCTCATATTGTTCAAAGGATTCTTCCACCAATTCATTAATTTTCATGGTAGTAAGAGGTTGATTTTGTAAGATATAGTCAATAAGGTTGTCTTCATCAAGATGCCTACCTCCAACACCAATGTCTAATGTACAAACTGGGTAGAGGGACATCTGATAAAAGCCTTCTTCTTCCCTGTCCTCTATCCACAAAGGCAAGTCATGCTCAATAGAGAAGCCCATTCTTGATGGTCATGTTCCCAGACCTGCAACTAATGTAGGCATCAAAAAATGGCTAATCAAGGTCTCCCTATGATGACAGGGTAACCATTAAACTTGGTTTAGGGCTGGAGGACAAGGAAATATGTGGGATACTCCTTGGATTCAATGGAGACCATCACATCCTCAATAACTCCTTCAAGGGATACCGTGAACTTGTCTATAAGCTACAATACTGTGGTGGTTTTTCTCAAAGCTCCTTGGAGGTGTAGTTTTAGCATGGTTTATTTGGTCATAACATTGATTATAGCCGCATGGTCAATCAAGGTATTAGGGACCATAATGCTATTAATGTGCACATCAAACCACTGGGCTACCGAGTTCCAAGTACTTTTGGGTGATCACCCTCCGAAGCATTAGATCAGACAACTGCCCAACAACAGTGATAGTGGGGGTATCTTTTCTTCTTCTCCTAGGCCTTTTAAAACATTATTCCTTGATAACATTGTTGTAAATGGATACATATTTGACGGCATGGAGAAGGGGTATTTTGTCACACAATTTCTTCAATTCTCTTAGAAGTTCAGCGGCTCTTCCGGGGCTGTTTAGGTTGGGCCAACCTTTCAGGATAGGGAGGTGCATTGGATTGAGGGGTACCATCTTCATTCTCTTCTTCAAGTTCTTCATGTGGAGAAGGTGGGTGAGCATTTAGAAGTACCTTCCCAAACTGAAGGTTGATTTATTGGATTTCCATGACATAAATGCCTCCCCATTATAAACCTGTTGTGCCTTCTTATTGTTCAGGTTTAGATTGGGTTGGGCAAGCATTTTAAGTTTCATAGGTGGGTTGTGGTTGAGGTTGAGGAGGAGGCATCAAGGCAGGAGGTTGGGCTTCTTGATGTATGCATCCTTGTGAGGGTTTTCCCCATTGAGGAGGTTGAGATTGATATGCCTAGAAAGTGGGTTGACAAGATGATGGGGATATTGAGGAACATAGGACCAAGGAGAGGGTATGGACCAATATGGATGAGTTGGAGGGTACCAAGGCTAGAAAGGTGCATTTTGGTTTGAATTGTAAGAAGGACATTGCGCACTTGGCATGCCTTGTTGATAAGGATGAGGACCTTGGGGCCTTCTCTGGTTGATGAAACAAAGCTACTCCAGGTCATTCTTAGCCCCATGGTACACAACCTTTACGTATGGAAGAGGGGCATTTTTCTATTTCATTTTTCTCCTCACAAACATGATAGATGTCTATGATGTTCAATGTGCACTCATTTCTGGGATGCCTCTTAAGGCATCTAGGGAAAAATATGGCTAGTGCCATTTCTTCCTCCTCTTGGTTCATTTTGATCTGCATAGTATCCATATGCAAGTCAAAGGTATGCAAAATTTCACTCTTAAAGTCTTCCAACATTGATTCGAATTAGATCCATGAAGATTATCACAACACCATGACTGTATCAAATCAGGACAAAAATTCGAATTCAAGAGTGCAGAGCGATTAGGAAGACCTCTGAACAGTGGCAGTTGGCAGCCAGCAAGGAACAACGAGGACCTTGGTCAAAGCGTGTTGACCAAGGCCCATGGAGACTGCGCAGGAGGAAAAACTAGCCGTTGGGAAGCCCAAATCGGGAAACAGAGGAAATTTCTGATGCGCGATTAGTGCTAATCGTGCATCGCTGGCCAAAACCCCTTGAGAAGGAAAGCCTCGAAGCGCTCGGTCGCATGGAAGCTGGGAAAACCGTGGGGAAAGTGCTAAAGGCTAAAGGCGGGACCCGCACTCCAAAATCGACGGTATATCGGGGGCACCCTTGGGCGGTAAGAGGATTTGGAGAAAAACAAGCGATTCCATTCAGTGCCTGACGCATGGCAGGCGGATGAGAGAGAAAACCACTGCTCATCGCACGCTAACGGTCGAGCAAGTCAACCGCGCAAAATGAGTGAATAACGTCGGATCTGGGGGCTCCATATCTGACAGTGGAGATCGTGCTCGATGGAGGAACCGGATTTAACAGGGGATTAAGATGTGGCACATAAAGAGTTTGAAGTCTAATTTGACATTGAGATGACGGATGAGTCATTTCCTGACGTAATTGAAAAACCGAACCGACGAGGAAAAGATGGTGTAGTTCAAAGGAGGACAAGTGGCCACTCCATGTGAGCCATTAATGATGACACAGAGATAGGGAACCCCAAGCGAGAAGCAACAGGTGATCTGACGGGGGCGGAAGAGGAAGTGAGCAGTCATGAGATTGATTGGCTTAAAAGCCATGAACAAAGATAGAGAATAGAGGACACCAAGAGGAAGAACCAAAGAGAAGAGGACGAAGACAGAGAAAAGAAAAGACAGTGAAGCAAGAAGCAAAAAGATAGAGGGCCGAGCTGCCCTGCAACATAAGGCAACATCGAGCAATCCCTGAGAGGATATGTTGGGAATTGAGCACCACATTGGGCTCCTCCCATTGAAGACCAGAGAGGTCGAGACATGGATAGGAAAAGAGTCTGTGCACTCTAGTGGCTTGGGGAATCTAAGAACCACCCTGCCAAGCAATTCTGTTTCAGGAGACTCAAATTGAGATCCTCATTGTAATTCTCTGCTTTAAAGACATAATAAAAGAAGGCCACCACTGAAAGTTGGACCAGAGACGTAGCCCTGGAGGATAGGGTGAACTCCTTATTAATTGTTGTGTTCTTGTATTTGCTTACTGTGTTTTTCTGCTGTTTTCCATTTTCCAGTGTCTGTGTATTTTGAAATCTGATCGATTCGTTGCCTAAAATAACATAGACACACACCGGCACATGAGTCTGTAATACCTTCATTCATAATAACTTAACTGAGGTCACTCAAGGGTGATTTTCAGATCAAGTGGTATCAGAGCTTTAGGCTGTTAAGGTTAGACAAGCTTGTGTTGGTTTAGCTATTGAATTCTCACTAGGTAAAAGCTCAAATTAGGAGAGGGAGAGCTGATCGAAACTAATCTTGAAATTGGGAGAGTCTATTCTCGGAAGACAATGTCAGAGGAAGGTTGAATGGGGCTAGACCCTTAATTCATAGAAAGTTTCCTAGCCATAAAGTCCATGGTAGAAGAAATGTATAGGGACTTTAGAAAACACAAGGATGAAGATTCATGAGGCTCTAAACAAGACAAAGGAGAGGATCAGTCTCACTTCCATGACCACTCAAAAGGAAAGGGGAAAGAGGAAGGCTTCCTCACACTTCCTAACAACCTTGAAAACAAAAAGAAAGCATCTTTGATCAAACTATATGTCAAATTTGATCTGACTATATATGATCGAGAGTTGAATGCATAAAAGCTGGACAATTGTATTAGGCAAATTGATGTGTATTGCAGAGTGCAAAATATCAATTTAGACAAGAGAAAGATTCAGCTGGCAAGCCTACGCCTTGGAGGCACTGCCTTGGTTTGGTGGGAAGGCAGAATCCAAGCTAACATGAAAAGACATGGTAAGGCCATCTCTGTCTGGAGTGAATTTGTTTCTGCAATCAAAAAGCAGTTCTATCCATTGGCCTACATGCAACAAGCCATGATGAGTTGGCAAACTCTTCGACAGTTAAAAGGGCAAAGTGTGCAAGGGTACACTCAAGAATTTAGAAAGAGAGCATTGATTCTAGGAATCTCATTAGACTCACTGGAGACTCTGTTGAAGTACACTGGTGGTCTACACAGCTACATGAGGCACACCATCCTCATGTTTAATCCCACCGGTATGGATGAGGTATCTGTACAAGCTACTCATCTAGAAGCTAGAGGAAAGAATGGAAATCCAGAAGTTGGGGACCATCCCAACCCACTGCAAGCAATAGCAAGGAGAAAAGAAAGCAGAAGTGGAAAGAAAGGAAGGCTAACATTGCATAGAAAAGCAAAGCCTCATGCACTCACTGTAAAAAGGATGGGCATGATGATGAGCACTATTAGATTCTGCATCTAGAGCTGAGACCTAAAAAGTTCGAGGGAAAGAAGAAGAAGACTGCTGCAGCTATTCAGAAAGATTTGGGGTTAGACTCAGGAGATGAAACAACCATTGCAGTCACATGTATAAAAGGTGAGAATTCTGAAGCATCTACTAGTAATTCTACACAATCTACCATTGATGAAGAAAATGAGAGAAAAAGACATGAGCTTTTCCATATTCGAGTTATTTCCAAACATCAAAAGAATTGATACTTAGTTTGAAGTGGTCACAAGTAATTTATTTTTTTAAAGCAATCTGTGAAGAAATGGGGATAGCACTCACACCTCACAAAACCATACCATTAGGATGGTTGAAATGATAAAGCACACTACAAGTGACTAGACAGTGCAAACACAAGTTCTTTTGGGTCAGCATTTGTAAAGGAGGTGAGTTAGAAAATAATTCTGGTAATGTGATTGTTTAAGGAAGTCCTTATTGTATGATAGAAAAGCTATTTTTATAGAGCTGAGAACAAGTATCTACTTGTTAAAGATGGAATCGAATACTTTGTAAGAGCTCACAAGCTCAAGAATAATTATACTCTCATAAAATCGGGGTAGATGCAAAGAATGATAAATTCATGCAAACAATTCTTACTGATGGTTGTAAAGGAAAATAAACTTGATAAAACCAATGTATTTGAGGGCTGCAATGCTAAACAACAAGCTGATTTAGAAAAGGTTGTTTCAGAGTATGATATCTTGTTTCAAGAACCTAAAGGTCTGCCACCCAAAAAGGAAATAGTACATGATATTATTTTGGAGCAAGATGCTCCATTGCCTAACATTGGTATGTACAGGTTATCTGCTTTAGAGAATGTTGAAATCAAGAAGTAGGTGTAAGAGTTGCTCGAGAATGGGTTCATCAGGCCTAGCACATCACCATGTGGGTCAACAATCGTTTTGGTGAGAAAGAAAGATGGCTCGTGGAGAATGTGCATTGATTACTGAGCACTCAATAAGATAAAAATAAAAAATCGTTATCCCCTTCCTCACATAGATGATCTTTTAGATCAATTGAAAGAAGTTGTTTATTTCTCCAAGCTAGACTTGCACAGTGGATACCACCAAGTCAGAGTTGCAGAACAAGATGCATGGAAGACTGCTTTCAAGACAAAGCAGGGATTGTATGAGTAGCTGGTTATGCCTTTTGGCTTAACTAATGCTGCTGTTACTTTCATGAGATTAATGAATGATGTACTCAGACCTTTTCTTGATGATTTTATTATTGTGTATCTGGATGATATTATGATTTTTAGCAAAACGTGGGAAGAACACTTAAAGCATGTTAAGTAGACATTAGATGTTTTGAAAAGAGAAAACTTCATGTTAAACTCTTAAAATGTGAATTTGGCAAAACATATCTAAATTATTTGGGTCATATAGTAGGGGTGGTGAATTGAAAATAGATCCCTCTAAGGTGGCAGTCATTGTAAACTAGCCTAAACCCAAATCTGCTATAGAAGTTAGAAGCTTCTTAGAGGCAACACAATATTGGAGGAAGTTCATTTCTAACTTTTCCTCAAGTGCAACTCCCTTACATGCTTTAATAGGATTGAATAAGGTGTTTCAGTGGGGAGGCAAACATCAGAAAGCCTTCGACACCTTGAAAGAAAAGATTAGTACAACACTTGTACTAGCACTGCCTGATCTTCAAAGACCATTGGAGATCCAAACAGATGCCAGTGACTATGCCATGGGAGTAGTGTTGACACAGCACGGTAAACCCATATGTTATCATTTTGAGACTTTTAATCCTACAATAGTTAACTATCCTACATATGATAAAGAATTGTATGCATTAGTTCAGAGTGTGAAAAAGTGGAAATATTACTTAATGGGCAAAGAGAATAATACACACTGATCATCAACCACTTCAATATCTACACTCCCAAACTAAGTTGCAGCAATCAAGACATTATAGGTGGATGGGTTTTCTACAACAGTTTCATTCAGTCATCAGATATAAAAAGGGCATACATAACAAAGTTGCAGACATGTTATCTAGACCTATTATAAATGCATCTACTATACTTAAGCATAATTTTGTACTACATGAAAGCTACATTGAACAATATGCTCAAGATATAGACTTTAAAGATGTATATGCAACTTTGAGTCAAGGCAGAAGAGTAGAAGAATTGGATTACCATGTAAAAGACCGACTCTTATATCATTGTGGGAAACTCTTCTAGATATGTAAGAGGGTGCGCTATGTGTGCTAAAAGCAAGTCCAGCAACAGAAAACTAGGCTTGGACACTCCACTACCAGTTCCTTCTCACCCTTGGGAAAGTGTTTCCATGGAATTTGTTGGAGGACTGCCTAAATCTAGGAAATGTCATGATTATCTATATGTTGTTGTGGATAGGTTCAGCAAAATGTGTATTTTGATACCTTGTAATAAACAAATTACAGCTAAACAAACTGCAAAACTGTTCTTGAACATGTATGGTTCATTTTGGTTACCCACTTCCATTGTATCTGATCGAGACACCCGATTTGGGGGAAATTTTGGTCAAATATGGGGAAACTAATGGACACCAAACTGAAGAAGAGCAAACTTTCAATCCAAAACTGAAGGCCAGACAGAAGTAGTTAACAGGACAGTGATCCAGTTACTGAGAGGATATTGCAGCAAACATCCTAAGCTTTGGGATGAACATTTGTGTTATGTGCAGCATGCTTACAACAAAGCAAAACATTCTTCTACATAGAGATCTCCTTTTGAGACATGTTTCGGTTTCACACCAACATCTCCTTTGGATTTTGTCTTTGGTAAAGATACCACAGTTGATGGACACAGTGATGTGGACAAGGCAACTAGGTTCATTGAACATATCCAGGAGATCCACCAGGCAGTACAGGAATAGCTGGAAAAGAGCCAAGCCAAATACAAGGCTAGGCATGACAAGCATCGAATGGAGCATAGTTTCCAAGTTGGTGACTAGGTTTGGCTGTATATCAGCAAGGACAGGATGCAAGGTGAAAGTAAAAAGCTAAAGTCTATCAGGTATGGACACTTCAAAATACTTGAGAAGATTGGTGAAAATGCTTTTTGCCTTGATCTGTCGGCTTACATGCAGATCTACTCAGTCGTAAATGCAGACTGCTTAAGATTATTTGAACCTTCAAATGATTGAGGATTCTGAAGAGCAAAGTCAGTTGCCTTCTATTGATGACCTGCTACCTGAATATCTTAATGAATTGCAGGAAGACATAGTGTTGGACAGGAAGGTGAGGACATCACGCAGAGGAGATGTTGAGTACCTCAGAATCAGGCTCAAAGGTTCAAAGCCGAGTAGTGCAAAGTGGATTGAGATTGGACAAGTGAGAAAACAGTACCCTCACTTAGCCGATGCTTCAAAACCAACTTTTGGTGGTCCAAAAGCTTTTTCAGTGGGGAGGCTGTGATCCGAACTGGATCCATGAAGTAAATCAAAAGAACCATGGCTATATCAGGTCGAGACAGACTTCAAAGAATTGAGAGCAGCGATAAAAAAACACCTCTAAAACATTGGTAGTTAGCAGCCAGCGTGGAACGATGAGGACCTCGGTTAAAGCGCGTTGACCGACGCCCATGGAGACTGCGCAGGAGGCGAAATTAGCCCTGGGAAGGTCGGATCGGGAAACGGAGGGAGTTTTTGATGCGCAATTAGTGCTTAATCGCGCATTGCTAGGCAAAAACCCTCGAGGAGGAGGAACCCCGAGCGCTCGGTCGCATGAGAGCCGGGAAAACCGTGGGGAAAAAGGCTATAGGCTAAAGGCGGGACCCGCTCCAAAACCGGCGGTATTGATCGGAGGCAGCCTTGGGCGGTAAGCAATTTTTGTGAAAGCAGAGTGATTCCACTCAGCACTCGACGTGTGGCAAGCGAAGGAGAGAGAAAACCACTGCTCATTTCGTGTTAACGGACGAGCAAGTCCACCGCGTGAAATGAGCGGATGTTGTTGGATCTGGGGGATCTAGATCTGATGGCTGATATCGCGCTCGATGATAAAACCGGATTTAACGAGGGATTAAGCCACGATTTAGAAGAATTTGAGGTCCGCTTTGACCGCCAAGGTGGCGGATGACTCCTTCCACAACATAACTGAAAAAGAACCGAATCGACGAAGCAAGCTGGCGCAGTTTGCAGGAGGACAAGTGGCCACTCCCTGTGAGCCTGATGATGACGCTGAAACAGGGAACTCCAAGCGCAGCGGTAGTAGACAATCCGACGGAAGTGGAAGAGGAAATGAACAACCATGAGCTCGAATGGCTTAAAGCCATGAACAGACAAAGCAGAAGACACGGAACACCAAAAACAAAAGACAAAGAAGAGAAGAACCAGTGAAGCAAAAAGCAGAAGGAAGACAGAGGGCCAAGATGACCAAAGGCAGCGTCGAGCACCAGAGAGCTTGAGGGATTCATGCCATCCCAAAAAGGATCTGTCAGACCAGAGAGGTCAAAGAGTTGGTAAGGAAAAGAGTTTGTGTGCTCTAGTGGCTTAGGAAATCCGAGAACCACCCTGCCAAGCGAATCTGTTTCAGGAGACTCACATTGAGCTCCTGCATTGTAATTCTCTGCTTAAGACACAATAGAATAAGGCCACCACTGAGAGCTGGACTGGAGACGTAGGCCTGGAGGATAGGGTGAACTCCTTATTAATTTCTTGTGTTCTGTATTTGCTTACTATGTTTCTCCACTGTTTTCCATTTCCAGTGTCTGTGTATTTACAATATGATCGATCCGTTGCCTAAATAACATAGACACACACACCAACACATGAGTTTGTAATACCTTCATTTAAATAAATCTTTAACTGAGGTCACTCATAGGGTGATTATCAGATCAACGCTAGGACACAAAGGCTGACACAAGCCCTAAGGGGCTAACGTAGGCAAGCAGGAGGCCAACGCTGGCCTCAAGGATCCTGAAAAGGGTGACACAGGGCAAGGAGAGGAGGACACTAGCCTTGGAGAGGGAAGATTCGGGCTTAAGAGCCCTAAAACTTGAAACCCCAACTCTGAATTTTTTTTATTTGCTTCAGATCTTCAGTTTGCTGCAAATTTTTCAATGGTTGGCCCTGCAAAAAAGTTTTAGAGGCTAGATCTTACCCTCAAGGTCCTCGATCTAGCTCTATTCCAACTCTTTCCACTTGACCAAAACCCCAATATATAAAAAAATTCTCAAAAACCCAAAAAGGCCAATTAGAAAAAATAATTTACAAAAATATATTATACAAAAGTTATTTACAAAGGGACAAATATTTGAAAAGAATTTTGAGAAATAATTTTATATGAAGTTTTTTGATAAATGGCTAAGTGTATTTCTAAGAATAGATGCAAGCTACAACCTTAGCGAAGTTAAATAAACCATATAAATATTCAGAGTCCAAACAAGGTCAGCCTACGTCCACAGTTTGTGAACTTGCAACCTAAGCACTGGGGAACCTGCAAACACTCTATATTTTCTTCAAGAAATCTTGTTAGACATATGGCAAATCAGATCACCTAAGATAGATCTAAAATCTACAAATAGAATGTTCTTATCACCATCTAATGAAAAACAAACTTTAAAAAATTTAAGCACAATAAATGAAAGCCCGTACCTAACACATACCACAAATTAGTAGACAATAAACACCAAGAGTGGACTGTCTTTGAAGGAAAACTCAGATCAACAAAGTAAATGATAAAAACTACGACTAAATCATGAAGTCTTTGATTAACTTGTTTGAAAAGTAACTACAATCGAAGTTCAAGAGTTCTTTTCTCTCCAAAATTACAAATTTCCCCTTCATTACCCGCACAGGGGAAAACTTCTCTATTTTATAATACAAAAAGAGTGATTACAATAGAAAATGCCTGGAATAAGGGACAATTTAAGAATAAAAAATTCTCAGATCATTCTTTCTTAATTGAGATAAGTTCGATATCTTCAAGCTAAGAAACCGAGAATGTTGTCTACAACCAATTGCTTAGTTTAGAGGCGGCCTCGCTTGAATTTTACACGTATAGTCTTGAATATCGTCAGCTTCCATCCATCTTCAACATGCCCTCATAATCCTTGTTTATGATAAAGTCTTCAACCAAAAACTTAGTAACGCGTTTTATAAATAAAATAGCTTTTATTTAAGGTGAGATTATGAGAATGAATTAATCTTGCCCGAAGCTTGAACTATACCAAGCAATGGATCATAATTATGAAGAAAAAGGACAAGAAACTAATATCAAAGCCTAGAATTCAAATGGAAATATATAATGATTAGAAGGCTCAACAAAAACACCTAGACCAAAATATGTTGGGGTATCTATCTTCAATAATTGCTCCCACTGCCTTACAATTAGAAGCATTATTAGTGATGACTTGGATGACATTGTATGGCCTACTACTTTCAATTGTTGAAGTAATGGTTCTGCAATGTTGGTGGCGGTCTTGAACTTTTCTGAGTAATCATATGCTGAAAGTAAGACTGCACCACTAGTAGACACACAAAGAACACTTATCAATGGCTTTCCTCTTACATTTGTCCAGCCCTCAGATCCAATGGATACCCCATAGTCATTCTAAGAATTGTCAATTGACCCAAAGCATGTGATAGTTTGGCATTTTCATGATCAAGTCCCACGATTCTAGCTCTGCCATACCCAGGGATCTTGTATCCTTTAGGGGCATCAATGATGGTGAAAACCATTTCACGCTAATAAGGTGAGCGAAGAAGATTGAATGGTATCCCACATGCATAGAAAAGCCAACAAAGTTTTGCATCCAAATCATCCCTACACCCTTGATCAAGGAAATATGATATGGTTCTACACCTTAAAGGGATGTTTGTTCCTGTGCCTCCATATCCACTACCATGGGTGGATGCTGATGGAGTTCTTAGTCTATGTGATGGTGGGCTAGTGGTGTCATGTTCAAATTCACCCTTTGATCTTTTAGATTTGTATTGGGCTTCCTCCTCTTCCCTTATGTATTTGGCTCTTTGTTGTTGTGAGACACTTCCACAAGTTTTTATTCCTATTTGTGTATTTCCATCCCATGCCATTTTCCCACAAAGATGCTTTCTGGCACGGGTGTATGAACCTGTGTAAGTGTTTTTACAATGGAGGCATGTAAATTTAGTGGTTCCACCCCCTTTCCCTCCTGAAGCCCTAGTAACATATTTCCACAATGGGGTTTGGTTTGCTTTGTTTTTTGTGCCATCATCAATCTCCACTCTCATTATCCTCCTCTTCCTCCTCACCAAGGTACTCCTCTTCTCCAGGGTTTCTTATTCCACCACTACCCACTTCTTCATCTTCTTCATCATTCCTCCTTCTTCTGCTCCCAAACATCATCATAACCAAAAGAGGAACCAACAAGAGAATGCTAAGCCACATACCCATCATGTTTGAAGTTTTGAATTTTGGTGGAGTTATAGTTTTTTTCCTACAATAAAATGGAGGAATGGGATTGGAAAAAAGAGAAGAGAAAATTTTCATTTAACAATGAACATATAAAAAACACAAATGCTAGATTAGAGTCTAGACCCTACCTCTTTGGTTCTCTAATAGCCTTCAATCCCAAGCTCCAATCTCCCTTGTAAGCTCCTCAAGCTCCCAAGCAATCGTCTCAATCTTCCTCCTCAATTCAATTTCCAATTCCAAAATCCCTCTCGTGCTCTCTCAAATATGCAAATGGTGCATTGTGGGAGGGGAGGAGGGCCTTTCATTTCTTTTGGCCCCTCCCCTCCCTCCAAAAATCGGTCGTGCCAATTTTTCCCATGGGGATCAAACAAGAGCAGTTAGGGGGCGAATGTTCCTCGACTGCTCCCTTGTTTGCTCCTGGAAAACCAGGTTGTGCACTCCCAATCTGGATTTGCTCCCAAGTGAAACGCGCTTCAGGAGTGGATTCGGGGGGAGGCGCTCCCCCGCACCTTGCATTAGACAATTTTAAGATAGACAATATTCAACAATAAGCACTTACAAGACAACATGTAGTATATCCATCCATTATCCAAAGAAGTAGCTCCAAAGACAATCAAAAATAGTTTCCAAATATCGAAATGCATCCAGTAGATCTCTAATAGCCAAGAAGGAACACGTGCAAAAATCCTCTAAGAGGTAGAATTCCAAGTGTGATGATGATGAGAGATTCAAATGAGGTCTCATCTATTTATACATGTCCAATCAGGTCTCATATTAGCCTAAAGCCCCTCTTAGTTGTTCAATGGAGGGAAAAATTAAGTGTGGTTACAAACCAACCACATAGCCAATGTAAAATCATAAAGATAAACCCACGAGAGGGCCAAAATGCTAATGTCATCACTGTGTGGGCCTCTTGGAGGTATGCGTTGAGCTCTCTTTGTGCCAAAGTGAGTCAAGAGGGCTCCAAAAGTCATCCATTGGGGGTTGGCCCCTAGATATTCATGCAAATCATCGAGTGGACCCCAATTTTGGTTTTGGAGCACAAAATGGATCTCATGGGTCTCCTGGCGATAGAATAGCTTGTATTTACTCCAACGTTGAGGGCTCAAAGGATGGTGCTATCCCTCCCATGTCTCCATAGTGAGACAAACATCATCTAGGCCTCAAATCAACGACCAAAACCCATATATACTGCTAGGCCGACTGGGGGCACACTAGTCCAAGTGCATCATCTCATGAATAATGTGGGGAAAAGTGTAGACTATTGGGGGTGTTGAAGATTCCCATGGAGTGAAATGATGCTCTACAAGTGATAGGAGTCCCATGGCTCTCAATGCTTCACCTGCAGGCATCATATGCTCCTCTAGTGGACTTAGGCCCTAGTTGAGTTGCCCAACCCATGATAAAACCACCTTCCAACCACACATAATGTCTAGTGCTACATCTTCACCATCAGGTACAATTAATCATTAACGCATCTAAGTGAACTAAGCTTGTTAGTCAAGGGCAGATTGAGACTTCATATGGGGTTTCTCTTCCAAATTGGGGCTTTGATCTCAAAGTAGTGTTACCTCCCTAGGTAGGATTGGTTAATAAATGATCCTATTAGGTGTTCTCAACCCCTAAGGCTAAGTTGCACAAAGCGCCAAATCGTTTTAGAGTTTCCGAAATGGGTACATTTATAAACGTCACCTCCCAAAAATGGTTCATTTGTGACATTAAATGCAGTGTTGATAATATCACCGATATATCGACGATATTTGAAAATATCGATATTTTCGACAAAACAATATATCGCGGAGTAAATATCACAATATTTTCCGTTTTGAAAATATCCCGATATTTTCAAAATATCGGCAAAATATCGCCATATTTTGAAAATATCGGCTAAATATCGCCATACTTTGAAATATCGGCTATGTTTAAAAATCTGAAAAATTGATTTTTTATATTTTCCGATATTTTGCCAATATTTTTGCCGATATTGCCGATAAGATGTTTACAGGACCCTCGCCAATACCGATATTTTCAACACTGGTTAAATGTTTGCGTAAGCAAATTGATGTGTTGGATTGAAAAACAACTTGGTCCGTGTGGCCAACGTCTTACCTTTTATGAACTATCTCAGGATTCATTTTCTGTGAAATGTGCAATTTATTCTATGCTAAACATTCTTGATATTTGATCTTGATATAACACACTTTAATACTTGGTGAAATATCAGACACAAATCACTTACTACTTTATCTTTAATACAATGGATAGTAATTTTTTTTTTAGGATAACATGCCCAAATCTGCAATTAGACTTGAGCATTTAAGAAGACTGTTGAACGGTGGTGTATTCTTTCATGAGTTCACATAACCTAGCGCTATTGGAAGACTTATTGGCTCCTCTAAATCTGGGTTTAACTTGTGAATGCTCTTGTGAGATTGTCACTACTTGGTTACTATCTGCTCTAAAATACATTGTGATATAGATCCCTTAATGATTGACATTGTTACTATATGTTTTCCAAACCAGTGTTGATTCATGGATCAATAAGTTAGCATGACAAAGCCTTTGGTTTTGAGTTCAAATCTAATCATGGTTGATTTGGGTAGGGTTCCTCATTAATTTTCACTGTTTTACTTTGGCTTGTCATCATAAACACAAAATGTAAGTGCCTTGAAGGTTGGCGTGACCATTTGAATCTTGAACATTAATGCTGTAAGTTGGTGATATCGCTCTACCATCTTAAATTGACTAAAGCTTTTAGTGTAGTGTCTCCCTGAATACTATTAACACTAGTAATGAAGATGTGATTGTCTACAGAGGTTAATAACTCTGTATGTTTTTCTTATACCATTTTTGACACAACTCTTCTTAAACGATGCAGTAATTATTGAAATGTTGTGGTATAACTATAATGTGCTAGTTTCAGTTCTACTCTGAGGGTTCTCATTTCTGGTTTGGTCATAAAGTTTAATTTCTTCTCATAGCTTCAGATCATATACAGCCAGAGGCCTTACATTTTTAAATACTGAACGTTATCGCACTAAATTTTGGTGATCATGAGTCATGACCCTCATAATGTCTTGGGAAAACATGGTTAGCATGATCTAAATTTGACACATTAATCACTACTCTGCTTCATAACATTCACCACTGAATGTTGGTCTGTGCATTTAATATTCGGACTAAGAACACTAGTATATCTGCTTTCGTTTTACACACTAGTACTGCTATTAACAAGTTTTTTGAATCTGAACTCTCATGATAACGTATCCGTTGTATGATTTTCTTGGTGATTTTGGATTTTTTATTATTTTAAATGCACCTCAAAAAACCACTGTTGGAAAACATATCTTTGACATACAATTATTAAAGTCCCTCTGTAAATGTATGATTTGAAATTCGCTCTCGGATATAATCTATCCTACACGTGATGATAACAACACTTTAAGCACTCACAGGTATCTTGGTGATGGTACGAATTTATTTGGATCTCTGATTTAAATGCACCTCAAGTTGTCACTGTTGAATGGCATATAATTCTCTAAGTCAACGTATACTTTGAAAGTTGCTTGTGTATATAATCTATTCCACACATATGATGATAACAACTCTTTAAACACTCATAGGCAGCACCAACATTTCAAGTTGCAAAATGCAATCTTTGAGTCTGAAATTAGTTTAGAGATCACCGTCTTTAATGGGTGAGATGCATGCTGGAAAACTAACATAATATTGTAACCTCTTCATTTGACCATTCTTCTTAATACAAAATTCTGTCAACTTAATTAAGAACATACTGTGCCTTAGGCACTTAGACATGAACTTGCTATTGAATATTGTGGATGGAAGTGGTATTCTTTAGACATGAACTTGCCACGGAATATTGTGGATGGAAATGTTATTCTTGGATGATATTGGCAGAATATTCTGTCAACTTAATTAAGAACATATTGTGCGTTAGGCACTTAGACATGCACTCGATATTGAATATTGTGGATGAAGGTGTTATTCTTGGATGATATTGGCAGAATGTGCATTGGTTAAGTTAATTCACTGTTTGCCTTGTTACACTCATGCTGAATTTCTATTGTCCTTAACCTTGGAGAATACATTTTGATTCTTGAGTTTAATTACTATCATAAGAATTGTGTGATGGTGTGACTTTTTCTCTAAAATTCTGTCATCTCTAATTTCATTGAGCATCAAGTTGGTTTCATGATTTCATGCTTTTAATGGAGTAACCTGAACTTTATATGTTATCTTCCTTGCTTTATTATGAATTTGATATGATGAAATTCATGCATGATCTCTTTAGCAAGATTTCCTTTACTTCGTTTCCAAGCATAACGTGAATAAGCGCTTGTTATCTAAGTCAAACATTTTAAATCTTTTTCACGTTGGTAATTTGATATACTATTTGCATTGGTATAAGCATTTCCTCTATCTTGATAGTGGGTATCAACTTCCCTCAGTCGAGCCTAACTAGAAAAGCCTCCTTTCTTGCCACATGACCTATTTTAATTTAACCCTTTGGAAAGCCCTCCCTAAGTTAGGAAGTCCTTTTTTTAGCCTTAAAGTGAGAGGCAAAGTCCTTGAGGTGACAATGGGTGGGTTACCTGATAGTTGCTCCTTGACTCTCCCACTAGGGTTAGGGAATTTTCCCTTAGGTGAGAATTTGAGTCACAACACCTACCAATATTAAAAACAAAATTTAGCCGTCCCTATCTAAGGCGTGGCATGAATTTCAATGAAATTGATTGCAACATTGTTAGAAGCATGTAAAATAAGCCAAAATGATTCACAATGTCATTTTCTTAGATCTATATCTATCACTAGGCAAAAAATTGGGAAGATAGGGCATATGGAATTGTTAGGAAATCATGTTGATGTAGCATGGCATATTTGGTTCTTCCAAATCATGCCTACTGTAGACTTGGCAGGTAATCTCTTAAGGCATCCTTGTTCTACAGCTAGTGTGCACACTTGCTCTATTAAAATTAAGTTAATTATTCAAAGTGAACTTTATGGATGAAATAATTAAGACATGGCATGTGCTTCTTAGGGTTTGACTAATGGTTGTCATTACCAAATTTATGCTTACAAGGCTCTTTAATTTCCCATCATTTTGAGAGGCAATTGAATTCAAAATATTTTTAATTTTTCTTTTTATGTTTTCGAGGATTTTACGTACAAACTATCTTAACAAGATTATTTGTAAACTAATTTTCCATTATATGTTTAATTGTTAAAGGGATCACATATCATTTACCGATGACAAGCACAAAGCATAGTACACATAAGTGTATGCTTAGAAAAGGGAAAAAAATTGAAGGAATGCAACTATGAGGAAATTTCTATCTAGAATGAATTAATGATAGAACATTGAGATTGGTTTGGTGACTTCTCATCAAGTTCATTTTCATGATGCAAGTTTATGGATTCTTTGGAATAGAGCTAACCATGTTCATTTTTATTTGTATTTGAGAATGTTCCCATTGTTGAGATTTTTCTGTTGTAGTCAAAATAGACAAAATCCCAGTGTGTGACAACAATAGAAAATCTGTTGCTGGATTATCTCCAAGTTGTTGGGAGCAAATTAATGCATCCTAAATTTGATGTGAGAGCAGTTAGGTTCTCTCTGCTATAAAATAGGTTGTCATACGGATAGCTGGGAGAGAGTGTGAGAGTTTCATTGATGTAATCTCCAAATTTTGATTAATATAATCTTGATGCCTATGTTTGGTGGACGTAGCCCAGATTGGTTGGGTGAACCACGTTAAACACTGTCTTATGTGGTTGTTTATTTTTCTGCTGTGAATTTTATTTATTTGCTGTGCACCTGATCCAACAATTGGTATCAGAGCATGTTGGAGGTGGATCACAGTTGTTGCGTGGATGATTAAAGACTGGCTGCCTGGATCGTGGAGCTGGAGCGAGTGCGTATCTGTTGCTGCTGCGCAGAAGAGATCTCAAGAAAGACTGCTTGCTGAACTACACGAGTCTGTTGGCGTGTGAAGTCGGCTGTGGGAACCTGCATAATTGCTGAAACGGATTACCTGTGTGCGTGGAGCTGGTGCGTTCAAAGGATGCGTTCAAATGATGCGGTGTTGAATCGGTATGTTGAACTGGTGCTGTTCAGAACATGCTTGGAGTTTTTTTTTTGGGTTAAATATTGCTGTCGCGCCAGAATCAGAGGATGTGTGTTTAAGTTAATGCTGGCTTTAGCCCCTGCGCGTTCTTTTCAATTGACCGAATGTCATTCATAAGCCTCTGCGTGGTTTTTTTAGAAATTGCTCCTGCGTTGTTCTTTTGATTGCCCTATTGACATGAAAACAAAAAAAAAAAAAAAACACAAAAATTATTTGGTTTACATTGTTGTATGCTACGGGCTTACCATCAGGAGAGCACCTGTCTTACTCATAAAGTAGGTCGTGAATCTATTGCCAGTCGGTCAGAACAGCGTTGCACTGCTGGATTCAGCCCTCGTTTCTTAACATGGGAATTCACCTGAACTTTCAACGTCTAATTCAATAAATATTTAGATTTATTTTTTGGAAAGTTGGTTTACTACGAGGATTTTATAACGGTAGTAGCACTGAAGGGATGAAACAAGTAAATGTCTTTTGCGTTTTCCTTTTTGTGTGAAGAGAAAACAATAAAAAAATTTGTGTAAAACGCAAAAGGGCAGTTGATTTTTTTTTTTGGTGGTATGTTGAAATAGTTCAAAAAAGGCAGAATTTTTTTTTGTGAAGTGCAAAAGACAATTTTTTAAAGTCATAGGCAGTTTTTGTGTAAAACAAAGGTATAGGCAATTTTTAAATTGCTGGTTGGATATTTGGAGATTACTGTGTTTTTTTTTTTTGATACAAGATGGCCAAAACACAAAGTGCCCGTTTCGAAATTGATAAATTTAATGGCAAGAATAATTTTGAGATCTGGAAGGTGAAGATGCACGATCTGCTGGTTCAACAAGGTGTGGCGAAAGCACTGTTGGGGAAAAACAAAAGACCTGCTTCCATGACGGAGGATGAATGGGATGAGATGGATGCTAGAGCTCTGAGCGGAATTCGGTTATGTCTGGCGGACGATGTTCTGTTTAACATTGTGTCAGAGAAAACCGCTGCAGGCCTGTGGTCGAAGCTTGAAAAGCTCTACATGACGAAATCTTTGACAAACCGAATTCTCCTGAAACGGCAGCTTTACAGT
>APFE030918815.1:1857-12763 GCA_000404065.3 Pinus taeda
CCATGTTAAATTGCTTTGTTCCTTCCACTGCATATTACTGATGACCACTGAAAACAACATGTACCAAATAGGTACCCCCTAAATGTAGACAATAGATGGGTTTTCGATACTCACAATCGACTCAATGTATGTGGATCCATCCTACTCCTGCCAACCATCACCATTAATCCTGCCACCCACCCTCTTGATAATGTGCCAATACAATGTTTGGAGCTCGAACACCCACTAGAAAATTTCCTCAATCATACATGGTATCCTTTGCTCATGTAGGATCTCGACATGCCCTGTGGAAAAAGTGGCACATGTCTCCCCCATGACCATCTCCCCAGGCGTAAGCTCAATGATGAATGACATGCCACCCCTGTTGAATATCACCTCATCTCCCAACCTGTGTTTGTCAACTCACGCACTGACCTTGCTCCTCCACTATAGAATATCTATCGTGCCCTTGAGGCACTGAATCTCATAGCATCGTCTCAAGAAAATCTACGAAGTCCTACTATCCACACTATGGGTCTGGATTGAACACAACAAGGTTCCCTTCAATTGCACGTGCTACCAACGAGTAGAAGATGTGTGGGTTCCAATGGGTATGATCAAGAACCCATGTGAACGCTCCTGACCTGTCCTGTGACTGATTCACTCTCACAACTTGGGTATGTCCACCCCAATGACATGCCTAACATCCTCATCAAGGAATCTCCCTACTAGTAATACTCCGTCTATCCTCCATGCAACCCTGCACACTATTGCATATAACCATATATCCTCGTGTATCCTGGCATACAACTGCACCCAATCACACATCTTTATGCACCACCAGACCCTGCTACATGTTGTTGCATCATCTTGGATCAACTAGTATCCCTCTTGTATCGATGTGCCTGTCACTCTATAAGGGTATGCACTAATATGTCAATCACTCCTCCTACACCATGATGCAACCCTGCACACCACTGCGCACCTTCATGCTCCTCCGCATATTGTTGTGCACCATTGCATAGCCCTATACACCCCTGGATATCAAGGTCTAAGACTGAGTCAATAGGCATCATCCTACATATTGTCAGGGTCACCATCTTTGCTACCACTCTATTGGTAAGCCCTCCACAATGTGAGATATATTTCCTTATCTATCCAGATAGACCTAAGTGGCCTAACTCTTCACATGCTAATGTGAATAACACTAATGAGCTTATTTTTAGTAGCTTTGGTTTCCAATATACCAGTGAGAGAGAACCGTCCCCATATAATACCTTGTTGATGGCCTTTCGATGCCACCTCCTCCTACCAACACCTGCCAAAGTAGGCTAATCATCCTACAATCCCATGTATGCCCAACATGCCATGATAACTCATCAAATCTTCCTACTCCCCTATCAATCCATCTTGTCATTAGTGCTATCAGGAACTCTGCAGGGGATGCGAAACGGTGTGTGTGCCCAACCACCGAGTCCATCATGCAACTACTACCATCACCTATCGACTCCATGATGTGAAAGAGAATCCCACCTAGATCCAACAACAATGTGGCTTTCTAGTCCATCTAGTAATCCGCAGCCTCTGTTGAATTATGGCTATGGATGCATCTAACCTCCTAGCCAACTCCATCGAATACCAACTCAATATCTCTAGCCATCCAACCCTTAGATAGGGATCAAATGCATGAACAACCATACATGAAACCAATCACCCATCCAGTGAATGTTGCTCCCTCTGTAGCTCATGTCACCTCATCACACTGACCTCGTCGGTACATAAAATTTGTTGGGGTAATTATACATCTCCCTCTCCATTGTGTAAAGGTATCCTAACAACGCTGCAAATACCATCTATATAAGCTGAAGAGAACTATTGTCTGGAAGTATTATGGCTTTGGTGACAGTCTGTGCATCTGTATGCTCTAAATCAGTGGCAAGTCCAAAATACGATTGCTCGTCCTCCTCCACCATGGGCTCTACATGGGTCACAACATGCCCCTCCATAACTATCTCATGTCCCTTTATGTGTTCTCCATGCTGTTATAGGTGGGTGTTGTTAGGGAACTCAGTCATGGCTCTGGGTACCTCTATGTCTCCTAGCACCTCATCTAGGGAAAAAACCTCATCAACGTATCAATTTAGGGGTGCATGCTCTACTCTCTCCACCAAGGTGTCAACTGGTGCTATCAAAGAGGTCTCCAACAATGGTGAATCCTGTGCCACACTAGGTATATCAATGTGCCCCTCACCATCCTATGTGTCCTCATGCTCAACCTCCTCCTCAGGCTCCTGACATCTAAATCCCAATCTCTAGCAAGAGAAATCCCCACTAGTCTCACCCTCTAACTTCCCTCCTCTACAGGATGATCTCGTCCTTGACCCATGCTTCTCTTTTGGCTCATCCAGAAAATGAGGCATGGTAGGCCAACCAAATTGGCCATACATATGGGTGTTGTAATGCTGGGTTGTGTGTGCATGCACATGGATTCTTTGCTGGGTATGAGTCAACGTCCCCACCATTTGTTGCATCCTCTCTAGGACCTTTTGGTTTGGTCTCCTCAAATATTGCTTCTACTCTTCTCTTTTTGTGTCATTGGAGTGCCCATAAATTCAACAATCACTATGCATGCATGGCCAAAACCTCCATGATCTTGTTAGCTCCCCCACAACGGGCCAAGATCATGCTCTGATACCATTGTAATATTCCTAATTGGAATTTAATAGCTAGTTCCAAGCAATGGACTAGGAACAATAAATAAATTGGAACTCATACACAATAATTAAAACACCAAAATGTCCAACAACACAATCTGAGCCATTTTATTAATTTTATGATAAAAGAGTACATAAAATGAGCTGAAGTTTTAGAACCTGGGCTTGTTATGCAAGTTATGCAAACCCCATGTAGTACAACTCTGATCTAGAGGAAACACTGGCCCAAGCTGGTATATGCACTACACAAAAAATCACAACTACCGCTGCTACAATGGGATTGAAGATTCCACCCTAAAGAATGCTCAGATTATTCTGAAATCGCAGTCCACAAACTCCCCTCCAAAACCCTAGAAATACCTAGAAATGGTTTAGCCCAACTCCAAGCCAAAATTGAGCCCACCAAGTGATGCAAATTCCCCAATTAACTAGCAATTTGCCGTACTATAAGAATGAGGATTTCAGGCCCAAAAATTGCTTGAAAAATCTATAAAATTAGCTCGAGACTCCTCTCAATAAAACCACAAAAACCCACAAAATGTTTGGGCTGATTTTGAAGTTCCCCGCTGAAGCCAAGAAATGTGTATGTTTCTAACTAGCTAGAAAAACGCCCTGTATAAATAATTTTGTTGTAGAAGGCCAATCAATCACTAGAAAAATCTCCTCCAACCCCTTCAAATCACTCCTCCAGGCCTCTTATATTTCTCCTTAGCCTTAACTCCCAAATCTCCCTATCAAAATGTTTGTGCATGTAGTTGTCTTGAAACCCCTGAAATAGATAAATTGGACCCTCCAAAATGCAACACTCTCAACCCTTCAAATCACCAAGGAAAAACTCGCCCTCCCTATGGATAAATCTCTGTAAATTCTCTGGCCAAAACTCCATTGTTTGATAACTTCTCTCAGCGCCTTCAAATTTCCTTATGTGACTTAAGGGAAGCACGCTCCAGCTAGAAATTGTCTGCAATGTAGCTCCTAGAGAAGCCCTGAGTTGGACTCCTTCTTACTCCCCTAGGGTGATAGTCGAAGTTCACCAAAGGTAGAGGTGGAATCCCCGCTCAGAAATTCCTTGTGCTAAACACCACGGTTTTCTTGGCTAAGAAGCTCAAGAGAACTAATGTTGAAATTGTAAAATGACCAAAGATGATCCACAAAATCAGCCCATCCTCCTTTTATAATTTCTACTCATGCCTCTAGACTTTTTTTAATATTATTTTATTGTTGGGGATGATTTTCCACTAAGTCACTTTTTCCACCATTTAATAAAATAATAATTTGTCGCTATTCTCTGATAAAATAATACTAGCCACCCTTCTCCAATAATATTTTCCCTTAATATTGTTAAAATTGGGTAAAATTCCTTAGTGACTCCCATGCCCACAAAATTGGGGATATTACAAATAGTGTGGATGAACATTATGTTGATGTTATGTGTCATTTCTTTTCTAAAACAATGATTGATTGCAACAATATGGTAAGCGTCATGTTTGATGAAAAAATGAAGGTTAAAGCTGCTGCTGTAGGAGCAAGATATGAAACAGTTGGAACTGCTCATAAAGCAATATCTCATCTAGCAACCACTAATGATCAATAACATGATAAAGTGATTGAACAATTTTTTATGAGAATAACCACTGACCACACAATAGTGGAAGATAGTTTCAGCGAAGTTGAAAAGATGGTAGAGAAGGAAGAGGTAGAGTAGGAAGCTCTCACTGAAGAACATAATAAAGATGTTTTTAACATTATTTTTGAATATGCAGGTTTTCTAAATAGAATGGGAGAAGAAGCTGAAAATAAAGTTGCTAATAAGTTTGATTCATATTTGAAACTCATTGAAGAATGGATTTAGAAACCAATTGAACAAATTGATTCGAGTATTAAAGCAATAGCTAGAATAAAAACATTGAATGAAATAGTGAATAATGATATTGAGTGTGTAGATTATAGGAAAAAAAAGTAGTACATGATGATGAAAATGAAAAGAATGATATGGAAGTTTCTAAAAACAAGGGGAATGCATTAAAACCGTTTTTCAACAATGAAGTCAAGAAAAGACAAGATTCTACTATCGCGAAATATGACAGAAAGAAAGTTAGCAATATGAAGCACAAGCATAGCAAAGAAGACAATTTGAGGTGGCAACATTCCATAGTTGAACTAATCCTTGAAGAGGAAGTTGTAGAAGACTGATTCATATCAAATTCAAGACAAATCAATAAACATTGCAGTAGCAACAAGTAAATAAATATGAGGCCTACAACAAGAACGTGCAATGAAGAATGAATCAATTTTGAGGATTTAGAATATGGAAGTAGAGAAAAAGAAAATGCAAAATTGTAAAAGATTTGAGTCATTGTAAGCGTAGTTGACACATAGACTAGTAGGCATAATTGAGTCAATTTCTATTGTAATCCTAGAAGGCATAGTTAAGTCATGTTAAGTCATGTTGATTCAAGTCATGTTTGAGTTATGTTGATTCATTCAGTCGTAATTAAGGGGGAGTGCTAGAAATTGTAATTACTCCCACATGCAAGAGTCGGCTAAATATGAAGAGTCAGTTAACTAATTCAAGTCGAGTGAGTTCAAGTTGATTAATGTTTAGGAAAAATTGAATTTAGAGTGTATGTGAGTGTGAAGTTATTTTAGGTGAGTCACTAGTCAGAAAAAGTTTAAATACCCTTCACCAAGTTCATTATAACTAAGTTAGATCAAGTTTTGGTTGATCAATACAAGAATGATTGCTTTTGTGGATTTTGGAAGAGCTATTGCGTTCTTTCTTGTATGACAATGTTGCTTCCCTTGTACAATCTTTAAGTTTCTGAAATCAGATCAAATCAGTTCAAAGGATGTTGTATAGGAGGTTAAGAAAAGTGTGGGGAAGGTTAAGAAAAGTAAAGACAATTGTGGCAGAATAGATTAGTTGGCACTTCACATTTCACTTTAATTCATATAATGTTGCGAGACCATCCGAGCATGGATGAAAGAGGAACACCGTTCTGCCTTTTGACTGAATATTGCATATAGTCATCTCTAAATTGCCCTTGCCTGACTTTATTACATTTCGATCGTTGTCTGCTAATTAAATGTATTGGCCTTCATTTTCAGCATGCGACATTGTATGGTGGTTGTCGTGTAATTGTGCCCATAGGTTGAGTATGCTTTTCATCCAAAAAAATATAATGATGATTTAGATTTATTAATTTGAGAAATAGTTTCTCTCGTATTTTACATCAAGAGTTCTCAATTTTTTTCAAAAAATTTATGGTGTTACTATATCACTTTATCTCAACTTTACAAATTACTAGCACTATATATAAAATTAATGAACAATAATTTATATAACAAAAATATATTTTTAATAAACATCAAAATTTATCAATTATATATTATATAATATTTTAATAATTTTATATAATTATTCAAATTTCCATATTATATAAATTAAATATTACAAAAACATTTTTAAAAACCATAAAAATTTATCAACTATATAATCTTATGATTGTATTAACTATATAATTTATATGCATTTACTAAATATTCTCATAACCTAATAAAATAATGTACTTTCATTTGCTAATTGAATAAGGACTGCAGGTAGCAGTAGTCCTTGCCAAGTTTGAAGTAGTGTTAAAAAAAATGCTAACAAGTATTTTATGAAAGTGTATGTATTTTCATTTACAAGAGCTACTATCCAAGTTAGGAACTTATAGTATAGGGAGGAAAATATTTTATTATTATAAAGGTAAAGGAGGACAAAAATATGAATGGATTCTTTGAGGAGTACAAGATTATAAGACAATTTAAATGGGGAGCATATGAAAGAGTTGGACAAAGTGAAAAAAATATTTAAATCTACAAACAAAACTATGTGAAACATACATGCGACCGTAGCCAACCAACCTTTCATTATAAAGAAAATTTGTCAGTTTCGTGGTAGCCTAACAGAGATAAAACAACATGCAATTTGTACCTCTGTGAGGCGTAGT
This sequence comes from Pinus taeda, assembly GCA_000404065.3. Taxonomy (NCBI): domain Eukaryota; kingdom Viridiplantae; phylum Streptophyta; class Pinopsida; order Pinales; family Pinaceae; genus Pinus; species Pinus taeda. The sequence continues at coordinate 8,543 of APFE030918815.1, forward strand.
AGCCCTTCGCCATGGACTTCGTATATAAATGGTAGCGTCATGTACTTCTTAGTAGAACAACCCATCTTGGTGCACTTCATATGGGACCATCATGCTTGTGGTTCCTCGTAACTATTGATGCCTATCTGTTTCTCATGTCGCTTTTCGAGATTCTTCTCATAACTAGGAAGAGGCCGATTCTTTTCATAAAACACTTGTTAGCATTTTGTTTTTAAGCACTATTTCAGATATCATAAATTTAGCTGATCATACCTAGATGTTGTTTCGTCAAACACAGAGTATACTTGTGATGAGCCTCGGTATGGCAACAAGAATGTTGCAACTTCCAAGGCTACCAACTTTAAATATCAACGTAGGGTTCGTACAAACTTAAGAGGTATCAACATTATATGTGCAGCTTACAATGTGTCCTTCCTTTGCTATCATGATGTAATGGAGTGCATGTACTAAAGTCAAATCCTAAACTAATTGTAGAAAATGAAATGCTCGAAATGGAAACTTTAACCTATTACAAGAAAGAAAGTACAAGGAAAGAAACATATTCCAATTGCATAAAGTAAATATCATGAACTAAATTTCAACCATTACATTTTAAAGGGTTTAGATCCATTAACAAAGTTCATTAGATATGGCAATCATCATTGTATTATTCATTTCATTAATCTGTCCATTAGCCCAAATCGCTTAAATGTTTTGCATGGGCAAAGAGGCAAGTCATAAGTGGTATTTAGTCTTCCCTAATAATTTATTTAGAGCCTATGGGTCTTAATTCAACTCTAAGGTACAATAACCAATATTCTTGAGTGAATTTGGCCAGGTATATGCATTTTGGAAGGCTACTACAAGGTTTCCTGTAGTTTACTACACGAAACAACAGATTTGCTATAGGGACTTATAATTCACCGAATGAACAACCAAATAAAATCCAAATTGGATGAGAAATTTTTTTAATTGAATAGGATGTCTTAGGTCTCCATTCCAAGTGGAATCACTCAAAAATACCTATGTTAACCCATGCTAAAAAATAACAGAAAATTACTTGTATAAAATCTAGAAATTCGAGAATTAGTGAGCTAGTAAATATACCAAATGCCTAACCTAATCAAGTGCAAATGCAATGAGGCAATTTTTTTTATTAGCTAGAATGTTTTTGTGATATAATGTAAATGGAACTAACTTGATTGAAGCTCATTATGATTCTCTAAAAAATAGAATAAATTTATTGTTATTTTCCACAAAGGACTTCGAGAAATCTAGATCTGGAAATAAACAAACTAATCCAAGTAATTCAATGATTACTATGACATTCCAAAGTTGTTCCAATCATGAAATTATGCTTGTGATCCTACAAAATAACTTAATTCAACAATTTAACCTAATCCTACAACAAGAAATCATTCATACTAAATGCATAAATAGAAAAAAGATAAGAACAAGAGATGCATGTGAATAAGAAGTGAAAGGAAGAAAAGATAATGATACAAAAGGGCTCTGAGGCTTTTGGGATGTCCAAACCCAAGGAAGCTCAGATTCCTATGAAGGAAACTAAGGTCTAAAAGCTAACCATGTCACCAATGTTTATTTTTTCCATCAATACAATTACATCCTTGTAAGAAATGATAGTGGAGCTACAAAAGAATGAGTTCTCTCCACAAGAAGATTAAGAAAAATCAAACCCTAGAGGAAAATTGGACTTGATACTTATAAAAAATGATTATGAATCATTCCTCTTGAAAGGGGGAAGCTTTCCCTCCAAAATCCCTTGATTAGTGGATCTAGTTCCCAATACTAGGAATCTGCATTGAATGGCATGGAACACATTCCTAGATTTTCTCAATCATTGGAGTTTCAAATTTGTGCCATAATTGCATAATATCTTGTTGATTGATTATTTAATATTGATCCTCCTATAGTAGGGATAAAGTGCCTAAATTATCTCCTCCTCCTAATCTTCATAATCTGCCCAATATTCTCTCAATATTACACAAAATAAATAATATTAGGCACAAATATGAAATTATCCATAAACCTTCCCAATGAGAATATTAAAGTTAAAAATACATTATATAATGCAAAACGATATGTTTAATGTACTGAAGGATGGTTATATGGGCCTTAATTTATGTCTAATTTAGAGGCATGGGCCTTAAATTAATGTCTAATTTAGGGGCCCATCAACTTGATGGTAGTTACTTTAATGGAAATGCTAATATGTTGTTTTGTACATTTGACGTAAGCATTATGCGCCATTTTGAACCACATTTATACTATTGATTTCTCAAGTTCCTATTAAATATAACGTTATGTTAGTGCTCATGAACATCTCCTACGCTAACTCACCCATATTAAAACTAGCCCAATAGCTTGGGCTCCTCACCTGCAAATAATAAAAGAAAACATAAGCAAAATAAGACTGAACGAAGTTTAATGTATTGTATTTTGATTCCTTATTTGAAAATATTGTCCAAACTTCAACATACTCTATTTTCGTAAGGTATGGTGTTATTCTAAGTTGGTCTCTCAGCTTTCTTTCCATATAAAGACGAGCCATTCATGATTTGGACCTAATGAATGAATGCATGGTATAGAAAGCATAGGAGAAATCAATCAGAGGCGAATCATGGAACTGTTAGGGGTCGGCCTCAGTCAGCTACAACGAGACAAAAACATAGTTGAAAGAATGAAGTATGAGAGCTAGTGTTGAGGGGGTCTCATTAAAGTTTCCTTCCCATATCTTGACAGACGATGAAGTAGAGACGTGGACTTATGTATGCATCTGGTTGGACATGTTCTTCTCTTAATTAGTTATCCTTTTACATATTATTATTATTTATCTTATATAATTATGTGTACTACTAATTTCTATTTATTCAATTAAAGTATATAGTATCACAACAATAATAATTGAAATTGTTGAAATGTAATTTCAACTGCAGCATCATTCAAACAGCGACAACATAGTTTTCACAAAACCGCCAATCGATCCCCTGCACCGCCTTTTGTCAAAAGTTGTTTTTCCCCGGGAGGCTCCGATCACACCGACCAGTTGACGCGTGTCCATAGTACGGTTTCAAAACCACTCATTCCCCAGAAGGTAAAGGTCGGTAAGAAGAGGGCTTACGATATTGACCACAGCCGTCCGATTGAAAGGATGGTGGATGTCCGTCTGATTAAGCAAAAGTTGCATACAAGGCCTACAGGGAATGACGTGACGTGGAATTTTTTGGTTAACCGCCAGTTTTGTCCGTAAAAACATTTAATGTAATTTACCACGGTTGGTAAATGTAGGTGAAAGACTTTTAATTTTATTGTTTTTTAATCTCTCACGGGAGTATGTTAGGGTCCCACCCTAACCCCCTTATCTATGTAATGGGACCACGTCATAGTCAAGAGTCAATAAAGACCATATTAATAATTGTAAGTGGTTAATCCGCAATTAATAACAGAACCACAGTTAGTTGCAAATGGGCCGTAGTATTGGATAGATGGTATTAGTAATACCACGGTATTGGCCCGTGGTATTGAATGTATGAGTCATATATAAAGGATAGAGACTCCCTGCGAGGAGCATCGTGTCTTATTTTGTAATCGAGCTCTACTCTATTGGAGGTTGCCCCCTCGAAGAGGCAAGTGAATATTACTCTCTGAATAATAAATTCATTTCTATTCTGTGTTCTGGGTATCTTTTCTTCGCATATTTCGTGTTCTGGGTATCTTTTCTTCGCATATTCTGTATTTGGGTATCATTTGCAGGTTAAGAGCATAACAAGTGGTATCAGAGCACTTCCCAGGGCCGGTGGGATCTCCATTTCGTAGCAATTTTTTTTTTTTTTTTGGATAGAGACGTGTTCCGGCGTCTTTAAACCATGGGATCTATCGTTGAGCGCATAAATCTGCGGATTTGGGGAGGCATGCACGCAGGAAATACAAGAGGTGGTCACGTCTGTTGGACTCCCTTGTAACCCCTGTGGGTACCCTTCGAGTAGTAACGCATTAGACAGAACCGCGCACGGACTGTCTTCCACGTACCCTCTGGGTATATCGGAAGCCCCCTAGGCTCCTTTGAAACCTTTCCATAGATAAACCGTCGGTCGTCTTGCGGCTACAATACACCGAGAATGGCACTCGGAGAGATTACTTGCCCGTACGATAGGGTAGTCGGGTTGTACGGCTAAGGGTACGGTTGATCCTCCTTAGTTAGAGCCCTGAAACATTGGGCCA